>CAUYQG010059197.1:0-38946 GCA_963574415.1 Tarsius wallacei | reverse complement strand
GTGGCTCAGCCTGTAATCCCGCGCCTTGGGAGGCTGAGGTGAGTGGATTGCCTGAGCCCGCGGGTTCGAGACCCGCCTGGGCAGGCGAAACCTCATCTCTACAATAAATCAAAAAAATTAGCCGGGCATGGTAGCGCACGCCTGTAGTTCCGGCTACTTGGAAGGCTGAGGCGGAAGGATCGCCGGAGCCCAGCAGGTCGAGGCTGCGGTGGCCAGAAGCAGCCACTGCACTCCAATCTGGGCGACAGGGTGAGACGCCAACTCAAAAAAAAAAAAAAAAAAAATACCAGTCAAGTGCTTCGAAATGGTTCTAACGTGCCCCCTAGCCAGAGCCCAGTGAAGGCTGGATGGTACCAGCTTGTACTCACCCTTGTTCCCACTCCCTCACTATTGAGAGCTGTTTTCTCCAAGGAGGATTGTTGTCAGAATTTTCACATTCAAGACATATATTTCTATGCTTTTTTGGTGACAATGAGCATTTGTTATTTTGTATATAGAAAAATAATAAAGTTCTTTTTAAAGTTCATATTGGCTTCCTGTTAGGCCTCCATAAGGATGGGATCTCACCCAGATTCTTATAAAAAGCAGAATTCTATGCAAACCAGAACAGGGCAGGGGTTGCAGGATAGACTCTGAGGTGTGGCACAGAATAGGTTAGGATATGTCCAGGGGCCTTGGAGGGAGCTGGGCTCAGGGATAGATAGGCCCAGGGATAAATAGACCCAGGGAGGCCCAGGACAGATAGTGCAGCCAGATGCAGGCGGACAAGACCTTGGGCTCTCTCTTTGGTCATATGGTCTCTCTTTGTACCTCCCCTTTAGGCATCCCTGAGCCCATGGTAGAAGGTGGCTACCCACACTGTTTGTGATGACCAGACATCCAAAGTAAACTGATTCACTCCTCCATGTCTCAACTTCAGATTTCCTGAGAAGAGAATCTGATTGGTCAGATGAACATGTCTGGTTCCACTCGCATTGATTGGAGTTGGGGAACAGAATCTTCTAAGATAAACTGGACTGGTGGGACTACACCAGGTGGTAGCAATACAGAAAGAGGAGAGGAAAGAAAATGGCCAAAAGAGTCTATTCCAAGTCCTTTCCTTCTCTTTACTAGTGACAGCATGGAGACTAAGAGTATAGTCGAACAAACTTATAGAGACTTTAGATGAGAGATCATGTTTGCCATCAACACTACAACCCACTAGAGATCCCTCATTTGGAGAGAAATCAAGCAGATCTCTTTAATCAGTTGGATTCACCCTTTTCTCCTCCATATTCTGGTCCATATGGAGTTGCTGCTATCCTATTGGGCATAAAATATCAGAAACATGGGAGGATGGCTCTGCCTAGCTGATACTCTGCCTCATGCGACAATCCTAACAAGTTCCATAGGGCCCTGGGAATTGACACTTAAGGCACCAGGTAGTGACCCGGGTACATATCCCCCATAACCATTCTCAGGGAGAAAGGTGTTCCTCCTTGCTCTGTCCTTGTAAAAGTAACAGTTATAAACAAAGTACAGTAGAGGTCCAGGTCCAAGGCAAACTCTGCATCTCATACAATAATGCTAAGGATTAAATTTTGAAATTATACCTCCCTAAGTAGAAACATTACCTCTAATGAGCATAATTATCTAATGAACATGCAAAGGGAAAAAAACTAATTAGTAGAATCATGGGCTCTTTGGGTCGGAAGGAGCCACACAGGTTAGTGTAAATGACTATTCTTGCCCTCAAAATCCCCATGGGATACAGGAATCTCCTTTACTATGTCTCTACCAGGTAGGTGCTAATTCTACTTCATGCCTCCACCTAAGCTCCACCTTCCATTTCAGATTAACCTACGGTTATCAGGAAATCTTGACCTAAGTAGAACCAAAGATTGGCTTCATTGTAACCTACCAATCAGCACATTTGATTAAATTTTGCCTCTAGAGCATCATAAACAAGCCCTCTTCTGCATACCAGGTCTTCTCATGCTTGAAAAGTGAGTTTGTGCCCAGTAGCAGATACACTTGGCTGCTCATACAACAGCTACTCCTCACACTCACTTTTTCTGGGTTAAGAAAATTTTTATAGGGTAGGTAGCAATGTGTTTAAGAAAAGACATTCCTTTCCTCAGTCCCAGGATTGAGGTCTAGGTAGTCATTGGAACTGAAGTGCCAAACGGGTAGCTACATGATACATTTTGTCCAATGAGATATAAAAGCAAGACTGCTAAAAAAAAAAAACTTCTAGAAAAGGTTTGCTTCCTGATAGAGGAGTAATAAGTTTTAGAAGAGCTCCCCGGCTTTGCCTCTTCCTCTTCTCCCTGCCTTGAATGTGGTTTTGTGGAAGAGTGATGCTTGGAGCTATGGCAATCATCTTGCAACATCAAGGTGGGAGATGGCTGCCAAGAAAGAATACTATGAGGTGATAAACTTATGAATGAGATGGCAAAGATGCAGAACGTCGACCTAGAAGGAGCGTGGGCCTTGGATGATACCACTAAACTCCCCTGGGCGTGGCCTACCTCCAGACATCTTGTAATATGAAACAATCACAATTTTACCACCTAACCACTGCTAGTTGAGCTTTTCATACATTGCAATGGAACATGTTTTAGCCAATAACAGCTTGCCAGAGCTGCAGGTATCTAGGCTCCCAGGCTAAGGTCCAATGTGACATGTCAACACTCTACCTCAGCTCCACTCTCCTGACATCTCTCCCCAATACAGTCCCTATTTGTCAAATGTGGTGAAGAAACTCAACACAAGCCCCCCATGAAGGTTGCCAGAACAGAGCTGTTTCCTCCTCACTCTGATAGCACCCAAAGTGTCACTTTCTTGGCAGTCATCTCCCACCTTGAGGTTGCAGTTTCCTACAATGCATGAGTCTTTCCCAGACTCAGGCTGAGCCTCTTACCTGCCGTCCTTGTGCGACTTGTTGTTTGGACCCAAGTGCTAGCCTCTGCATTTCCCTCTGTTGTGCTCCAGGTTGCTTGACTTGCCCTGGCTTCCCTGACTGTCAGCATTGCTCTGACTCATTATTCTTTCATCCAATCTATTAGCTCCACACCTCCCTCATGGCGACCTGCAAATGTGATCAGCATGCCATCCATGTGCTCACCCACACAGCTAAAAAAAAAAAAAAAAAAAACCCAAATACGATAGCAGCCAGAGATGAAATGCAAACACAATACTAGCAGTTGGCCTGACAATGATAACAGCCCCACCAGTGTCTCCAAAAATATACCACTTGATATCCATTTGGACTGAACCTTTTCTGGTATCCATGCCAGCAGAAGAAGAAGGCAGTATTCCTCCCACAGGAGGTAAAAGTGCTGAGGACAGAATAGTGAAGGGAGGTCAACACATCCCATGGGTCATCGTTGTAGCTGCTCTCAGCCTCTCCATTCTGGGTGTCCTGTAACTGCAGCTTGTTAGGTCATGTACAACAACACACAAGTTGAAAAGAACTCCTGGAGATTTAAGAGCCTTGCTCTGAAAAGACTGCATTTTTATAGGATGCAGGCATTTGTTCCACAACAATGGAACATACCCATGATTTATAAAGCAAAGCAGAGATATATGGCCTGCTGTTCTAATAATACATATTATTTTATTTTAAACTTATAAGCAGATAGAAAGAAGAGAGAACCCCTAGATGAAAGAAGGTATCTGTGATACCAAGAATGTGAGGGACAGAGAGACAGAGACAGAGAGAGACAGAGAGAAAAAGAAAAGAAAAATAAATGCTAGAAAAGTAACCAGATTAACTGCTTTGCATTCCCTAAAATCTTATTTTTGATCTTACCCACCATATTCGGTTTCATCTCCACCACTCACCACCATTCCTTTGCACTACCACTGTTACCACCGCCACCCCCAACCATCACCACCACCAGCAGCACCCCCGCCACCATCTCTACCAACCCCACCACCGCCACTACTGCCACCAACAACAATTTTATCTGTGCCTGTACAACTACCAGGAACAACCATGTCATTGCCACAATCACCACCATAAATACCATGACCACAAATGACTATAACAGCAGCAACACTGTTATAGCCACTACCACCACCAACCCCACCATCACTACCATTACCACCAACACCAACATCACTGTTACCGACAACATCACCATCATTGCCACTACAACACCACCACCATCACTAGCACTACCATCATCAACACCGTTACTCCACTTACCACCATCCCCATCAACAAGTCTTATCTTTCTCAGCACTGCCCTAGGTTCTCTAGAGGAAAAAGTGACCTGGACTATAGTTCTGACTCTGCTAACTAGCTGGTATCCATGGGTAAATCACTTTACTTCTTTCCATTTCAAATAATAAATACATGTTGAGTGACTGAAGGAAAGAATGAATATTACATTATTTTGGGTCTGTTCTTAAGGTCAACAGAAGTACAAAAAGTGCTACAGAGACAAGTCAGTCTAAGTACTTGCTCTACAAGTTCTAGAAGCTGTGACTGAGCTGGGCCTCCTCACTTCTCCATGTCTCTTTATTCTTCTAATCTCAGTGTTCTTCATCAGAAACCACGAGTCCCCTAAATCTGAATGCAGAAAAAGATGTGTCTCAGCAAAGGGCATTGATAGCTTTTAGTGTGTTCTCAAAGTGGTCTCTGATCCTAAAAACACGAAGAACCATTTTTAAGGGTTGACTTTATTACTAAAGATCCAGAGGTCAGGGAGAAAAGTCAGAATGAAGGAAAGAAAGAAATTTGAATTTTGAGCGACTGATCTGAGGTTACAGAGAAGAACATCGAGGAGAACTTGTCTCAGCGACAGTAGGAAATCTTCATTTCCTTCACGGCACTTGATATTTTGAAGTTGTTTTTTGCTTACTTGGTTAATGTCTATCTTTTCCCCTTAGAATGAAGCTCCCTACAGGCGAGGCCTGTTTATGAATGTTTTCTTTATGCCCGGGCCCTTGCACAGTTCCACACAGAAGAAAAGGGAATATATGTTCATATGGATCTACTTCGACATTACACATGACATTCAGAGCCCTGGTGTTAACTTTTAACACTGCTTGAACCTAAAATTAAAATGAAGTTTTACTGTTCTCAGATATGACTAGAAACTAAAATTTTTAAATGATGATTCAATTGAGGCATTTTTGTAGAATGACTACCATTACTAAGAGCATTTCTAGAGCCCGGGGTACAGTGGGTGAGGCCAGGCAAATGTGCTTGTGTGGTGAACACCCAGATCCAACTGCTCTTCTTGGACGAGGGCCCTCACTACACAAATGGGCTGCCTTACCTGCTTTCATTCTCTCCACCACAAAACAGGGAAACTGGACTCAGTGGGAAGAGGACTAGCCTGATATCTGAGAACCTGGGGCTGAGTGCCCTTTCTGCCCCAAACTAGCTGAACACCTTGGATAAGCCACTGCCTTCTGTGGCCTTGGCGCTGTGCTCTGTCGATGGAGAGCTGGCCAGCTCTCTGGAAGTCCTCTCCTCCATGGAATGCCAAATTAGCTGCCACCTGCCCCTCCTCTCTCCTCCTTTCATTGGGCATCAAGGTCAAGGTCTAACGCCCTGGACTTCATGCTTAAATCACAGAAGCCAAGTAAAAATGTCAGATTCTGCCTTTACAGGTAGCCTTCCTAATTCAGGCCCCCAAATGGACTTTTACAAGGAAAATTCCTTCTAAGCAAGGTTGGTGAAGGCTTCAATGCCACTCACACTGGGCACTGATGACTTCACAAAGCCTTTACCCAAAGAACTAATTCTACTTGAACTCAAATGTTTGTAGCCCCAGGTTTCTAGAAGACCTGAGTCATTGGCAGACTGTCAGAGAGAGGAAACCACCCACTGTCCCAGCTCCCACGGAAGTGGGGTTTGGTCAGTGGAGATAGCCAGCTCCTAGCCTGCTGCTAGATTCACTGCGGCTGGTGGGTTAGCTGGTCTTACCTCCCCCAGCAGCAAGTGACTCTTGGGATTCCTAGACCAAGGAATCACTTCCCTACCCCATTTCACCTGGCAACTTGGATTCCAAGTCAAAGTCTGCAGAAATGGTCATTTCCTTAGAGATGTTCTTGTCTCTCTGACTTTTCTTTCTGTTCACTTGGTTTCCGTGTTTTCTCACTCATTTGGGAGGTTGCAGAATTCAATCCTTGAGCATTCGCCACATGACAGACACGGTCCTAAGTGCTTTATATGTATTAAATGCATTTAACATGAGGTAGGCAGGTATTGATATCATCTCTTATTCGTGTTTGTGGAAACTGAGGCCCTGCCAGGATAGAGAGTAAATCGTCTGAGCTGTAGAAACACAGTGGTGAGCAGCCCTGACTGAGTCCCTACCTTTAAGGAGCCAGAAAGCAAACAAGAGAGCCAATGAGATAATTTTAGGATTAAATAAGAAAACAAATGGAGACTGATCCAACCTTGTCCTGGGGCACAACCTTGTCCTAGGTCACACAATAGCTACTAAGTGGGGGCATTTGACCTGAAACCCAGGCTGCCTGATGCCAGGGTCCAAACTAACATCGCACCCCCAATATTGTTCTCACCGGAGCTCACATGGCATTTCAAACACAGTTCCCTTAGAGGAATTAAAGTAAATTATTATGTATCTGACAATGGAGAGACAAAATGTATTCTAAATTTTCTTTTAAAATACTTTCAGCAAATAATAACCAGATGAATAAAAAAATCATCTTATTTACATATTTGATTAAGATCCATACTTCCTTGAGATACAATGCTAGGGGGTAGGTTTCTGGTTCAAAGGTTATAGAAAAATTATCCTTAAAAAGATAAAGTTATCCAGAAGACAGGTTCCTGTTACTAACCATTCAATTACTCTCTAGAAAGATTGTACCAGTGCAAACTTCTGCCAGTACCACTAACAACACTCTTAATCATTGATAATATTTTAGACAATTTGGTAGAAGAAAAATGGTATCTTGTTCTTGCCTTAATTTGCATTTCTTTGATTATTAATAGAGATTTAAAAATCCTTATTTTAAGTAATGCTTCTCTGACTTCAATGGAAAAAATGTAAACCCAGTGAGTAAAGCATTCATAAGGGGGTTAAGCACAACATATTTCTTTCTTTTTTTTTTTTTTGAGTTGGAGTCTCACTCCATTGCCCAGGCTGGAATGTAGTGGCACGCTCACGGCTACCCCAGCATCCACCTGCTGGGCTCAGGCGATTCTTCAGCCTCAGCCTTTCAAGTAGCCAGAACCATAGGCGTGCGCCAACACGCCCAGCTAATTTTTTTATTTATTATAGAGATGAGGTCTCGTCAAGTTGCCCAGGCTGTTCTTGAACCCATGGGCTCAGGCAATCTCCTCACCTCGGCCTCCCAAAGTGCTGAGATTACAGGCTTGAGCCACTGCACCTGGCAACACCATATAGCTCTAAGTTAATTATAACACTATTAAAATGAGATCTGCCCAGCGTGTCAGGAAATGGGCTTCTGTCTGAGTGACAGAAAATGTCACTCAAACAGAACTGGAAGTATGACTTCTTTTCTGAATCAGAGAGCTGGAAACCCGAGCAGAGCCATGTTCTAGGAGCAGGCAGTGATCACTACAGTCACCCACCAGTCCTGTCAAGTGGCCCTCCTCAGCTCACCTGAGGTCCTGTCCTAATTCTTTAAAATACTGAAAAGTTTTTAAGAAGAAAGACACAAGGAATACTTCTCCAGTTTTCTCTACAGCTAATTTAAGTTGTAGTAACACAGTAATACTTTACTTGAATAGACTTTAAGATTCATTTTGAAAACAGCAGTAGCCACATTGAGACATATTTATTGTGAGTTTCCCGCACTACACCAGTGGGGGTACAAAGAAAAATCCTAAAATAACTACTTATAAAGCTTAAATGAATTTAATTAGACTGCTAAAAATGAAAAAAATTATAAACCACCATAGACATGATTAATTACATTTACATTATGCAAAAAGCACAGGAATGAGCCACCCCACGGTTTTTTCCTCTCAGACTCAGAGGTATATATTGTTGCCAGCAAGGCAGCTCCTGGGGGAGGCAAACCTAGACCCAGTGTCTGCCATCAAAGCAATGAGGATTTGAACAGAAAGGGTCTCCACCTGCCTCTGCAGCCTCGTGTCCACTGAGCTGCCCCTCCATCCTGGGGTTGTTCCCCAAAATTCCTTCCTGTCTTTTCCCCAGTTGGATTTCAAGCCTTCCCATGTCAGTCCCAGCCTTTCATCTTTCTATCATCCCCTGCCCCAGCACCTCTGGGCCCAGGACATACCACTGCTTTTGATCTATCCTGCCAACTGTCATTACAGTAGGTGCTCAGGAAACAAGAGCGGAATGAGTGAATAGATGCAGCAAAGTGAGTGCTCCCTCAGGGACACTGAGAAGGACAAACAGGTCAGGATGTCCATGGCACAGTAAGTGGAAAAAAACCAGGTATTTAACAGTGTGCAGGAGGGATAATCCAACTGTTAATTTTATCAAATGGTGTGTACATGGAAAGAAAAAAATTCTGGAAAGATGCCCTAATGCATCAATGTTCAAAGGTGGGAAGCTAGACACAGACAGGACCAGGGAGAGGGTGTTTCTCCTACCAGGCTTCCTTCCTTTCATCAGGGATGTAAACATTCTGCCAGAAGCGCCCCTGGCAGCCTTCCACTGAACTAGTCCTGTGGGTGATGGCTGAAGGTGAACTGGGAAAGTGAGAACCTGGGTTTTTCAGTCTCTCTCATGGGAGGGGGCAAGAAGATGCGAGTTGGGAACAGCCAACAATGTCTGCCCCATATAGTCTCAGTTGTGTGTTCAGCAAGTATTTATTGAGTACCTGCCTCATGCCAGGCATTGTTCCGGGTGATGGGCCACAGTGGTGATGAAGACAGGACATCCTGGATCTCAGAGTTACATTCTACTAAAGGCAACCACACAATAAATGCAATAAATACATCATATGGTATATTAGGAGGCAATGAGAGCCATAGGTAAAACAATAAAGGGGAAAGGTGGTAAGCAGTGCCCAGTGGGGCTGGGATTGTAATTCTGCATGGAGTGACAAGGTGACTGGACAGATGTAAGGGAGCTGGCAGGAGGGTGTCTGGGGAGGAGCTTCTTCAGTCGCTGGAGTAGCCAGGGCAATGGCCCCTAAGTCAGGAATGTGCCTGTACAAATATAGCACTGAAGAGGCCAGTGTGGCTGGGGCAGATTTGGACACAGTCAGAGGTGGAGCTGGAGGCCAGATGGCCCAGGGCCTTGTAGGGCATCCTGAAGATGCAGGTCTTACCCTGAGGACATCAAGGAGCCACTAGAAAGTTCAAGGCAAAGGAGTGTCAGGATTTGACTTCTCTTTAAACAGCTTTGTTGAGATGTAATTCACATGCTATGCAATTCGCTCATTTAAAATGTACAATTCAATGATTTTTAGTATATTAACAGGATTGTGCAACCATCACTATAGTACAATTTTAGAGTATGTTCATCCCTTTCCCCAGACAGAAAGCACATTCCCCTCCATTAGCAGTGACTCCCCAGCCCTAGCCCCAGGCAACCACTAATCTGTTTTCTGTCTTTGTGGATTTGCCTATGCTGGACATCTCATATAAATTGGATCATACGATAGGTGGCCGTTTGTGTCTGGCTTCTTTCATCTAACATGATGTTTCCATATTTCCAAGATTCATCCATGTTGTTGCATGTATCAGTATGTCATTCCTTTTTATTATCAAACAATATTTCATTGTCTGGATAAACCACATTTTGTTTATCCATTCTCCACTTGATGGATATTTGGGTTGTTTCTTCTTTTTGGCTATTATGAATAATACTGCTACAAATATCGTGTACAAGATTTTTTGTGGCTGGGTGCGGTGGCTCATGCTTGTAATCCCAGCACTTTGGGAGGTAGAGGCAAGAGGATTACCTGAGCCCAGGTATTCAAGACCAGCCTGGGCAACTTGACAAGACCTCATCTCTACAATAAATTGAAAAGTTAGCCAAGTGTGGTGGCGTGTGCCTGTGGTTCCAGCTACTTGGAAGGCTGAGGCGAAAGGATCACCTGAGCCCAGCAGGTAGATGCTGCGATGGCCTTGAGTGTACCACTGCACTCCAGCCTATGCAACAATGAGACTCTGACTCAAAAAAAAAAAGTTTTTTTGTGGATGCATGTTTTCAATTCATTTTGAGAAACTACCAAACTGTTTTCCAAGGCAGCTGCACCATTGGATGTTCTCACCAGCCGTGTTTGAGAGTTCAGTTTTTTCAAATTCTCATCAGTGCTTGTATTGCCTGTCTTTTATTACAGCCAGGCTAGTGGGTGTGAGGTGGTACTTCATTGTGATTTGGATTTGCATTTCTCTAATGACGAACAATGTTAAGCATCTTTTCATGTGCTTATTAGCCATTTGTATATCTTCTTTGAAGAAATGTCTATTCAAATCCTTGCCCATTTAAAAAATTGGTTTATTTGTCTTTTATGACATGTTTTAAAAGACTTATTCTGACTGCTTTTTGTGATAGCATATAAAAGGAACATGTATTACTTTGGAAGCATATGAAAAAATGAAAATTATTTTTAATAATAAGCTGGTCTTAGAATTGAAGGAGTTGAGTACAAGTTCTGGCCTTCACCATACCTCACAGTCCATTCTTGATTAGGTGTGAATTCTTGACCAACCTACATCCTCTCTGATCTATAAGATAGATCTGTAAAGTAGATCCCATAAATCTATTTCTATAAAATAGAAATACTGGGCTTTAGTTAGGAAGGTGCTGATGGAAGGCTCAAATGAGGAATGCCCAAAATGAGGAAACTGGGATGACTGGGCCTCGCACATCACAACACAACACACAAGGGCAAGGTCATTGGGCTTGTACATAGTAGAGAGATGGCTGCACTACCCAATGAACTTACCTCAGACATATCCAATGGTTCTTTGGGAACTGGATTCTGCCCGCTGAGTGCCTGAGATCTAAGATCTTCTCAAATTAGAGGTATGGAATGGGTGATTTGTATTTTGATCACCATTTTAAATTGATATTGTTCTGAAATTAGATGGTGAGGACTCACATATCCTGAAAGAGAATCATTAATACTAAAGAAAGCACAAATACAGATGGTTCCTAACTTAAGATTTTCCAACCTTAAAATGATGCAAAAGTGGCATGCATTCAGTAGAAACTGTTTTGCAAATTTTGCATTTTGATCTTTTCCAGGGCTAGTGATATGCAGTCCAACACTCTCTAATGAAGCTAGGCAGCATCACTGGTTAGAAATTCCCAGTCAGCTACACGATCAGGAGGGTCAACAAGTGATTATTTACAACGTACTGTGTTGTCAGGTGATTTTGCCCAACTGAAGGATAATGTCAGTGTTCTGGACCATTTATGGTAGGCAAGGCTAAGCTGTGATGTTCAGTAGGTCGGGAGTACAAGACATAACCCCATCCTAAGTTAAGGAACATCTATACCTAAGGTTATATATGTGAAATATGACTGTACACATATTCACAAGGAAGAAAACTAGAAGAAAGTATTCTGTAATAGTTAGGGAAAGCTGCTGGAACAAAGGAATGAAGCAACGCTTTGAAAAAACAAAGACTTTTCTTTCTCTCACACATAACAGTATGAGTGGCCCAGGAGGTGGCCAGACTCTCCCATGCAGTCTTCCCTTCTATAATGTGCCTTCACCTCCTGGCACAACCATCACAAGCATGACTGAAGCTGGGTGGTGGCAGACTTCAGTCAGTAAGAGGGGAAAGAAAGTTGGAAGGACTCACTTCCACTGTCCCTAACCCAGGCCCATGCAGTCCACATTGGCTCCTCTCACATTCCACAAGTGAGGACCACATCACCTGTTCATGCCTAACTGCCAGAGAAGCTGGGAAAGGCCAGCCCGTTGGACAGCCACAGCCTGGCTATAACTCTATTTCTATGGGGAAAGAGAGGGTAGCTTTTGGTGGACAGTGTGTGGTCTCTGCCCCATACACCAAAATGCTCAAATGGCTGACTATGAGGTGGGCTTATGGGCATTTTTATCTTCTTCTTTACACAGATATCTGAATTTTTCTGAAATTTTTATATTGCCCTTGGGTGGCATACACAATAATAGTTACGGTTATTTCATGGGTTCAGAAGTCAGACTGTCGAGATGCAGTTCAGCTCTACTAACTCCTTATTGACCCCTGTTTTCCTCCTCTGTATCATGGAAACAATAGTAGAGCCTACTTCCCGGGCAGTTGTAAAACTCACAGGAGTGAAGGGCTACAACTGCTTAGCATAAAGCCTGGCACACAGAAACTGGATGGTGAATGGGATTGAGTGTCACCAGCATTAGCATGATGGTGATGGTGATTATTAGCACAAGGCCACCTAATACACAGGCCCCCGTTGTGTTTGGAGCATCACTCCCAGTGAGGTGCTGCCTCCTTTTTCTTCTCTCCTTCTTTCTCTTCAGCCCCTTAAACAAGTCATGTATTCATTCAACACTCACCACTCCTCCCTCTCCTTTCTCCCACTGTCTGTATCAAGACTCTGTGTCATGCTTTCTTCTTCACCTCCCTGAAGATGTCCAAGGGTTGGGAGGCACCCAGATCCCTGTTTGGAAGCAGAAATGAAAACAGTCTCTCAGGTTATTTAGATCTTATCTCAAGGGCAGAACCACACTCCCATTTGCATCCCTGGGACTTTCTGGACAGAAGCTAGTCCTTGAGTTGCCCCCTGCCTGTGTCAAGTTACCAGGACTGATACCACCTCTCCCATCTATTCCTCCTTTCTTCTTCCTTTCCTCTCCTCTCTACACCCAAACACAGGCAAGCCTGAATGGGCAGAAGTTGAGGAGACTTCTAAACAGCTCATTAAAACTATTAAAAGCTGAAAACTGACCTTGGGAAATGACTATGCAATAACTTTATTAGATTGCTCGGGGGAAAAAAAAAGTTAGAAAGCCTGGCTGTCTTACTACTGATTTCTCAGGGCTCTCCATACAAGCTTCTAAATTTGGATCTCAAGAATTATTGAGCTTCTACTGGAAAAAAGAAAAAAAAAAAAGAATCTGAAGTCCTTCCAAAGCCCAGAGTAATTCTCTAGCTTTTTCTCCCAGAGCCCTTGGAAAGGGAAGAGGCTAGGCTTTTAGATTGAGGGAGGGAGATTATTGTTGTTGTTGTTGTTGTTGTTGTTGTTGAGGTTTTTTTGGGAAGGAAGTATGTGGAAGGACTGAGAATTCACTACTAAACTCACCTCTCTCTTTACAACCCTGAGCTGAATTTTTGCATGCATTTATGATTGATGGGAAGGGGAGTGGACAAAGCACCAAAAAATCCACCTCATAAAGAAAAGCAAACAATTCAAAACATGTTTCAGAGACAAAGACACAGAATCAGTTCTTTGTTCTGTGTTCTTTTTTTGTTTTAATTTTTATTATAAAGATGTGGGGTACAATTCAGGGTAAGGTATATAAACATTGATCATGCAGGTACCCTTGTTGATGAGGTATGCCACTCCCTCCCTTAGCAGTTTCCCTCAACTGCCAATCCCACCCCCCACCCCCACCCCCCTGTCAGTTTCCCACTACTGCCAATCGCTTTCTTACAGCATTATAATTGTTCAAGGTCCTCTTATGAGTGAGAACATATGGAACTCCATTCTTTGTTTCTGTGATAAATCACTGGGTATGATCGACTCCATATCCATCCAGGTTGCTACAAAGTCCATATGTTTGTCCTTCTTTATGGCTGCATAATATTCCATTGTGTATATGTACCATTTTTTTTATCCAATCCAGCTTCAATGGGAAACATGGTTGGTTCCATGTTTTTGTTATTGTGAACAGAGCTGCAACAAACATACGTGTGCAGGTATCTTTTCTGTAGAATGATTTGAGTTCCTCCGGGTATATTCCCAATAGGGGAATTGCTGGGTCATATGGAAGGTCAATTTCTAGTTCTTTCAGAAATCGCCACACTGTTTTCCAAAGAGGTTGTACAAGTTTGCATTCCCACCAGCAGTGTAGAAGCATTCCTTTTTCTCCACATCCTCGCCAGCATCTGTTGTTGTTTGTTTTATTAATGATGGCCATTCTTACAGGGGTTAGGTGGTATCTCAATGTGGTTTTGATTTGCATTTCTCCAATGATGAGTGAGGCTGAGCACTGTTTCATGTGTCTGTTGGCTGCCCATATATCTTCTTTTGAGAAGTGTCTATTCATGTCTTTTGCCCACTTTTTAAAGAGGCTGTTTGTTTTTTTCACCTTCAGTGCATTTGAATTCCTTGTAGATCCTAGATATTAGGCCTTTGTCACATATACAGTTGGCAAATATTTTTTCCCATTCTGTGGGCTGTCTCCCTGCTCTCTTGATGGTTTATTTTGCTTTGCAGAAGCTCGTTAATTTGATGAGGTCCCACTTGTCTATTTTATTTCTTAAGGTATTGGCCTTTAGGGTTTTGAATAGGAGTTGGTTCCCAGTTCCAATTTCCATAAGGGTGTCTCCTGCGTTTTCTAAGGTTCTTATAGTTTGAGGTTTTACTTTTAGGTCTTTGATCCATTTAGAGTTAATTTTGTGTATGGTGATAGGTAGGGGTCCTGTTTCAATCTTCTGCAAGTGGTCAGCCCGTTTTCCCATTTACTGAATAGGTTCTCCTCTCCCCAGTGATTGTTGTTGGAGGCTTTGTCAAAGATGAGTTGGTTGGGGAATTGAGACTTTGCTTCCGGAATCTCTATCCTGTTCCATTGGTCTATGTGCCTGTTTTTGTACCAATACCAGGCTGTTTTGATTACTATAGCCTTACAGTAAAGTTCAAAGTCTGAAAGTGTGATATCTCCTGCTTTGTTTCTCTTGCTAAGGATTGTTTTGACTACTCATGGCCGTTTCTGTTTCTATATGAATTTCTGTATTGTCATTTCCAGGTCTGAGAATAATAATGTTGGTAACTTAATGGGTATTGCGTTGAATCTGTAGATTGCCTTTGGTAGGATGGACATCTTAACAATGTTGATTCTTCCTATCCATGAGCATGAAATATTTTTCCATTTGTTTGTGTCTTCTTGGATTTCTTTAAGCAGTGTTTTGTCATTCTCGTTGTAAAGTTCTTTCAATTCTCTGGTTAGGAAGATGCCTAGGTATTTCTTTTTTTGATGGCTATTGTGAATGGGATTGTGCTTTTAATTTGGGTCTCTGCCTGCTTGTTGTTGGTGTATAGGAATGCAACCGTCTTTTGCACATTTATTCTGTACCTTGAGACTTTGCCAAAGTCGTTTATCAGTGCAAGCAGGTTTTTGACAGATTCTCTTGGATTTTCGAGGTATAGGATCATATCATCAATAAAGAAGGATAACTTGACTTCCTCTTTTTCTATCTGGATATCCCTGATTTCCTTCTTTTGTCTAATTACCTGGGCTAGGACTTCCAACACAATATTGAACAAGAGGGGTGGGAGTGGGCAGCCTTCCTTTTTCCAGTTTTCAGGCGAATGGAACACAAAAGAAAGCTGGAGTGGCAATCTTAATCTCTGACAAAATACCTTTTAAACTATCAAAAATTAAAAAAGATGAAGAAGGTGGAGTGAGAGAAGAATAAGGGGGAAAACAGACAGACACACCAGCTAACAAATGAAAAGTGACACAAAGACAGAGAAGAGAAAAAAAATTCCCTAGCGCATACAGGTAATCATACAAAACACAGTCCAATGAAATCCTCTCCATTGATGCACTCTTTCCCTACACAAACAGGGAATCTGAATAATAGAAAGACAAAGAAAAAAAGTCAGTAAAATAACAAAAGCAAAGCAAGTATGAAAATGTTATCAAATCAGAATGAAAGAGAAAAAAAAAAAAAACAAAACCTAAAACAAAAAGCAAACAAAAGTGAGTAAAACAAAGTCAAAAAATTAAAATAAAATATAAAAAAAAAGGAATCAGACTGGCCCCAAGGTCCTTGTTGTATGTCCAAAGTCCCTTCAGCTCTGATGTCTAGACCCCCCCTCACTCTCATTGCAGGAAGATAGGGTTACTCATAGCTTGGGTCAGTTGCCACAGGACTACTTTGAGAAGGGGTGAATCAGATCTGGGTTGACTCAGCTTGCTGCCTGTCAGGTCTGCCACACAGATCTGAGTTGTCTGTGTCTGATTCAGTCTGGGGGAGGGGCTTATGTCTCTCCTGGTTTGATGAGATTACTTTAGTCAACAAGTTGTAGGCTGCAGAGACTGGGTGGGGCAATGCAAATCTGTGCCCAATCCTGAGTCAAAGGAAATGGCTGTGGTGGGCTACTCCTCACTGGGCTTTTCCAATCCTCTCTCTCCACTGATCAGATCCAGTGCTCCAGCTGATCTGTTATGCCATGTGATGGTGTGGGCCAGGTGCCAGGTGATGGGAATCAGCTGGATTCAGCAAACTTTCTCGGGCACATACCTGGGAGCAGCAGTCAATCCTGAGCACAATCTTGCCAGCTGTGCTCCAATCTCAGGGCGGTGGGGGCTTGCAGTCACACTCAGAGGGGGGACCCAGGTGTATGCATCCATGTATCCCCTCAGACAGACTTTCACACTCCCACCAGCACCCGCCCACTCACTCAGAGAGTCTTTGTAAATAATTGCCTCCATGGAGACTCTTACAGTCCCATCGTTCGCCATCTTAAACTCCGTCTTGTAAAATACTTTTATAATATTCTTTAGATTGGATAATTTCAATACGTATGCCACCAATTTCATGATTTTTCTGCTCTAAGTTGTAATAAATCCATCTATTAATTTTTATTTTAATTATTGTTTTTTTAATTATTGAATTTTTAAGTTTTCATTTTGGTTTTGTTTTGTTTTATTTTTTACTTTACATTTTTAAGATAACTTTCAATTAGTCAATTATTATGATCTTATTATTTATTTATTTATTTTTAAAGTTCATTATAAAGATGTGGGGTACAATTCAGGGTTAGGTATACAAACGATTACGTAGGTACCCTTGTCGATGATGTATGCTCCCCCCTCCCCAACAGTTTCCCTCAACTGCCAATCCTACCCCCTCTCCCCTGACAATTTCCCACTACTGTCAATCCCTTTCTTATAGTATTATACTTGTTCAAGGTCAGCTTATGAGGGAGAATATATGCTACTCTGTTTTTTGTTTCTGTGATTTGATCATTCTGAGTATGATTGAATGTAAATTCATCCAAGTTGCTGCGAAGAATTGTTATGATCTTAATTTCCATTAGATCATTCTGTATTTACATATAAAGATCACCTCCTATTTATATTCTCTCCTCTGCTTTTTCTTTCAATCATTGATGATCTTTTCCTGTTCCTTTGCATGTAATAAAGTATTTAATTTTCTTGCTTCTTTTTTTTTCTTAAGTGTATTGATTTTTTGTCTAGTATTCAAATAGACTTTTTAACTAAAAAATCAAAATATTCATTGTGTAGCAGCTATAAGTATTCACTTCTTGTGGTCTTTTGCTATGGCATTTTACTGAAAACCTTGAAATGTATCATACATAGATACAATTTAGATGTAATCTAAGTATTAAGTGTATATTTGGGGGCTTCTGCTGGAGTCCCTTTCTATGGGATTTCTTTTCTCAAATCTCTGCCTTCTAACTTCATCTTTTGACACATTAAGCCACAATATGTGGCTTTCTGTTTAAGTTCTAGGCACTACAAAACTTGGACTGTAGAGTTCTCTCACAGGATAAGTCAGAATAAATCTCAATCAATGTAGCTCCCTCTGTCAAGGGCTATATATTCTTAAGTTTATGTCTTTTTGTTGTCACTTTCTAGAAATAATTAATGATACTGTCTATTTTATATTTACTTATTTCTGTAAATATTTCAGCTTCTTTCTCCTCTATTATATCATATGGGCATGCACTAAGCCAATAAAGAAAATAGTTGAAAGACAAAAAAAAAAAAATTATATCATTTATTGTGTAAAAAAAGAAGAGGCAAAGCAAAAATTATGTTTCTTTAAATTTTGAATTAAGCCACAGAAATGGATACATATATATTTAGATAAGAAAGAATGCAAGGCCGGGCTCAGTGGCTCAGCCTGTAATCCCAGCACTTTGGGAGGCCGAGGTGAGTGGATTGCCTGAGCCCGCAGGTTCGAGACCTGCCTGGGCAAGTTGGCGAGACCTCATCTCTACAATAAATCAAAAATTAGCCGGGCGTGGTAGCACGTGCCTGTAGTTCCAGCTACTTGGAAGGCTGAGGTTGAAGGATTGCCGGAGCTCAGTGAGTTGAGGCTGCGGTGGCCGGGAGCGGCCACTGCACTCCAGTCTGGGTGACAGAGTGAGACTCCAACTCAAAAAAAATAAATAAATAAAATAAAATAGAAAGAATGCAAAAAAAAAAAAAAATCCAGCAACTGAAGAGAATCCGACATGTAAAACTGTGAGCTTATTGGAACCCATGACAATTCCAATGGGAACTTGTTTAAAGTACATTTTTATCTTTGAACTCAACCATAATTATTGCTTTCTTCAATTAGGAATCAGAGGTATTTTTCTTTTTGGAAGAGGGGGAAAGTTGAACTTTTAAAAATGGTAAATCTAATTAATAATGAAAGTTTGATATCTTTTGAGCAACATCTTGAAAATTTATGTATTTTCAGAACACATTTTAATGCTTACATACAAGTGAGAAGCATATTAAGATTAGCTGTTTTATAGTTAGTGTTTTTCTATTTTAGAATTCCTTAGTTGAATACATCATTAAATAAAATTTATATAGATGGAAATCTTATTTAAATTGCATTATTGAACTCAGCATGCAGTATCCATTCTCTCTAAATTTAAATAACACTACCATCTGTTCTTTTGTTCAGACACTTCTGATTAAATCTTCACACAAAATGCAGATAAGCAAACTAGATGTGTATAAGTTACAGAATTTTATTAGAAGTTCACCTTCTGATTCAAATGTGATTTTAAATTGAGTTTTATATATATATTTAAAAATTCAACATCCCCTTATTCCTCAAAGTAATGCTTTTGCCAAATTCTGTTTAACTGGTATCTTTCAATTAATGGCTCCTTTTTTACTCTCACAGCTATAGAATGTCACTATTCTTTTACAGCTAATTGATTTCTCACTCAGTCTTTCTTTTTCCTAAGGCATTGATACAGGAAGATCATAAATTCTCCCACTATGAGGAATTAATTAGCTAAATAATGCATTAGTCTAGAAATCACAGTTTCTTGCTCTGCTCCTGTTTATGTGTAAGAGTTATGACCACTGAAAAGAGATAATATAGAACAATGTTTCTTTTGTCATTAAATTCCAGTACATATTAGCTTTGAGTCTTAAAATAAGTTAATAGACTTCATGTACATAAATAAAATATTTACAGAATTTACCTGTATGTTATGATATTATTAAATATTATTTACGTAAAATGTTTCGTGACTATTTAGCACATCGAACTGCATGATTAATACTAGATAATATTGCTGTTGCTATTGTTGTTATTATACTACAAGTTCCAAAATTTCCCCTAGCATAAGAACACCGGTGAAATGCATCCCAAATTTACTAAAAATCCTCTGTGATTTAATACTTTAAACTAGAATGTTAGTTGTACATGACGTCTCATGCCTATGATCCCAGCACTTTGGGAGGCCAAGGTGAAAGAACTGTCTGAGCCTACTGGTTCAAGACCAGCCCCGGCAACTTGGCAAGACCTCATCTCTACAATAAATCAAAAAATAAGCTGGGTGTGGTGGCATGTGCCTGCAGTTCCAGCAATTTGGAAGGGTGAGGCGGAAGGATCACCTGAGCCCAGCAGGTTGAGGCTGTGGTGGCCGTGAGCGTGGCACTGCCCTCCAGCCTGGGTGACAGAGTAAGACTCCAACTCAAAACAAACAAACAAACAAAAAACAAACAACAAACTAGAATGTTATGATGTAGCAATTTTCTGGAATTAAGCATTAATTATTTACTGAAGTTTATTTTTCCTAGTGTCTGAATGTTTACCATTGATTTGAAAGTATATATTCAAAAATTTAGATATTTAATATATTTAAAGGAACTATTTATATATAATATGACATAGCCAACTACAAATCATTTATGTTAAAAAAAGGCAGAATTTTTTGTGTGCGTGTTTTGAGATTGGTTAGTGCTGGTTCTACCTGAAAACAGGGCAGAAAATTAGATAGAATTAGGGATTATTTTAGCAATGAACACACAGACTTACATAATTTTTATAAACTGATAAGCAAACACATATTGTTTAAGAGTATTGCAAGGGCAAAGAGGCATTTTGTTTACCTAGAGGGATTTGAATGATGAATGTTTTGAATGCTTCAGGGCACACTCTAATTATATCTCTGTTCTTTTCCAAATGATGGATTGCAGGGGATTGTTGAAAATAACATTTAAATGGATAGGGCAATATGTTGTAAAAAAAAAATATATATATATATATATTTATGTTTATGACAGTAAATATATAAACATAGCAGATGGACAATTTTCTCTCCATTCTAGACTGAATACTGATAAAGGAAGTGGGGATATCCTCAGGCTTGTCACCCCTTCCTTCCTCCATGTAGGGATCATATCATCTTCTCCTGTTGCATATTGGTTACCTGAAGAAAAGGGTGAACACCTGAACAAAACAGATGTTCAGGTAGAAAAAGAAAGGATGGATGCTGACTAGGTAAAAAAATAAGATAAACACAATGTGCTTATGAAAACATTATATTGGATAATTTATTTTGTGGGTTTTTTTTTTTACTTTTGTTTGACAATATAACATTAAATTTCCAGCATCATTACTATGTTAAAATATGGTCACTCTGAAGCTCTAAATGCCTTAGATTAGAAGCCGTTTTCACTCATCATCAGAGAAATGCAAAGCAAAGCCACATTGAGATACCACCTGACCCCAGTAAGAATGACCATCATTAACAAAACAAACAACAACAGACGCTGGTGAGGATGCAGGAAGTTATGCTTCTGCACTGTTGGTGGGAATGCAAACTAGCGCAACCTCTTTGGAAGACAGTGTGGCAGTTTCTGAAAGAACTAGAGATTGACCTTCCATATGACCCAGCAATTCCCCTATTGGGAATATACCCGAATGACCTCAAATCATTCTACAAAAAAAGATACCTTCGCACGTATGTTTGTTGCAACTCTCTTCACAACAGCAAAACCATAGACTCAACCATGTTACCCATTGAAGCTGGACCGGATTAAAAAAATGTGGTACATATACACAATGGAATATTATGCGGCCGTAAAGGACAAACATATGGACTTTGTGGCAAATTGGATGGATTTAGTGTCGATCACACTCAGTGATCTATCACAGAAACAAAGAACAGAGTACCATATCTTTTCACTCATAAGCGAAACTTGAACAATTATTATAATACTAGAAGAAAGGGATTGGCTGTAGTAGGAAACTGGATGTGTGTGTGTGGGGGGGGTGAGATTGGCAGTTGAGGGAAACTGCTAGGGGAGGGAGGGGCATATCTTATCAACAAGGGTACCTGCATAATCAACATTTGTATACCTAACCCTGAATTGTACCCCACATTTTTATAATAAAAAAGAATTAAAAAATGCAGTTTTAAAATATACTTCTATATTTTGCAGTCATAAAGAAAAAATTATGAACTTTGCAGCAACTTGCATGGATTTATAGTACATAATTTTCAATTATTTATCACAGAAACAGATATCTGACTACTATATGTACCCACTCATAAGTGGACCACGAACATGTGTCACAATACTATGAGAAAGAAATTGGCAACAGTGGGACACTGCAGGGAGGGAGAACACATAACATCAGTAAGGATACCCAAACTTTGCCTTCACAGTGACCACTTATGTGCCTAATCCTGAATTGTGCCCCACATCTTTAAAATGAAATAAGTAAATAAAAAAGTAAAATATATATACATATGCTTCTAGCTTAAATTTTTTAAATTGCTTACTATTTATTTACTTCTTTATCTAGGTACAACTTAATTACAACAAAGCAAGTGCTCAAAATCATTCCATTTCACTTAAGCACCAAATAGACTCTCTACTTGATTCACCATGATTCTTGCTTCTCTTGTAATGATTCCAATCAATCAATATATAAATACAGGAACACAGAATCTATGTCTATCCAAAGGCATGTCCATGTATGTGTGGTTTGCCTGATCCATGTTAGACCAATCAATTCTACTGTCTCAGAGGTTTGTGACTTAAATTAAAATACCTTGCATGGAGATAGATTAATGGTAATGCCCTAGAGAGACACAGGTAATGTCTTGCTACTAAGGATTCTGAAGCTCTCCAATTAGCAGCATTTTCAGTTTTTGTGGTTTAGGGTTTCTTGTTTCCTATAAACTATAATGGCATCTTTTTGTTTTTTCTCCTTTACAGAGACATAGTCAATATTTATCACTTGAAATGAAATTCAACTTAATTTGAACAATGAAAAAACCTGGAACCTTACATGGGAGAAAAAGGCAGGAAGATAAATTCATCAATATCATAATTCCTCCCTTAATTACTTCAGGTATGGGTTTGAGTACCAATGCACATATTCACCAAATGATCAATTCTGAATGAGTAGCAATGGTCAATTATTTAAAAACTTAAAAGTGGAAGTACATAAAAAGCATAAACTCATAACCATATCAACTATTCTTCCTTAATCATAGAAATATTATCCAATATTGACAGTCAAACAAATGATAGATTTCACTTTTCAAGAATGTTGTAAAGGCAACACATTGTGAATTTTACTTAAACTACATTATTTCTTGCTCAACCTCTGTGACTTTTTTAAAAACTTTGGAAAATTGTTTCCTGCAAGTGTTTCCTCCTACAGTTTGAATTTTACATGGGCATCAAATTGTGTGCTCAGAGGCAAATACATATATATTAAGGGTCATCATGTGACTTGTAAGATACATTACTTTCCTGGTTTATACATGACAATTACTATGTAGTGGCATCTAGCTCTGTATATATTCCATCAAATCTGTATATTCCAAGCCAGGCTCATGCCTGTAATCTCAGCACTCTGGGAGGCCAAGGAGGAAGAAGTGCTTGAGCCTAGGAGTTCAAGATCAACTTAGACAACGTAGCGAGACTTTGTCTCTACAAAAAATTACAAAAACAGTCAAGCATGGTGGCACAGGCCTATAGTTATGGTTACTTGAGAGGCTGAGGCAGAAGGATGCTTGAGCCCAGGAGGTCAAGACTGTCGTGAGCCTTGATCAAACCAGTGGACTACCATCTGGGCAACAGAGTCAGACCCTGACACAAAAGAAAATCAAACAAACAAACAAAACCTGTATATTCCAGTGACCCTGAGCCCTATCAATTAAAATCAAGAAATGAAAGATCTCTACTGTAGGAATGATAGTTCCAAGAAAAGATTTTTTTAAAGTATATTACTTTTTTTATAGACATTCAGTTTTTCAACTTGTCTAAATTTTGAAGACTGTATTGTATCGCAAATTAACTGCAAAGATTAAGAAAATTACTGATCATATATAGAATAGATTCGTTCTCCAAAAATACGACTTTTTAATTCTAAGGAAATGTGTTATAAATATCAAACAAAATATTCTGTTTTGGCCTAAGCCCATTTGCTAATTTGTTTATGTATAATAAACACAAAAATTTACTTTAATAAAATCATTATTTCTTCTTCTTCTTTTTATTCAGTTCTGTCACTCTTTTTTTTATTTTTTGAGCTGGAATCTCAGTCTGTCACCCAGGCTGCAGTGCAGTGGCACACTCACCGTCACTGCAGTCTCGACTTGCTGGACTCAAGTGATCCTTCTGCCTCAGTCTTCCAAGTAGCCAGAACTACAGACATGCACCATGACACCAGGCTAATTTTTTTGACATAGTAGAGATGAGTTCTTGGCATGTTGTCCAGGCGTATCAAAACCCTGGGCTTAGCCAAACCTATCACCTCCACCTCCCAACATGCTGGGATTACAGGCATGAGCCACTGCACCTAACCTGTCACTTTTTTTTTTTTAATAGAGGAATACTACACAGTTTCTTAAAAAAGTAAATTTCATTGATTACATCGTGAGTGTGTCTATGCTTTGTCCATTTCTGCATATATAATTCTGAAATAGGGCTATAAGAAGAAACATAGGCCTTAAAAATTGGGGAGTTAATATTTTTATATATGTGTATGTATATATATATGTATATGTATATCTATATCAACAGACATGTAGACATGGACATTTATAGAAACATAGGTATACTGCATAGTATAATATCATTTGATAGTATGATATAAACGGCATAATGTTTGAAATATTGAGAAGCTGTCACATGATGCACAGAAGGATTTTCCTAAAGGTGAAAGTAATATTAGGTAAATAAATAATTTCATGTTTATGCAGAAGAGAGGGAAAGAAGGGAAAAAAGGTGAAGAAGAACAAGAGGAAATAGTCCATCAATAAGCATAATATCCTGTATATTTGCACTACCTTAAATGTATTGTAAGTGGCAGGGCCCCCAAAAACCCAGAATTATCATTTAGAGGGCAGGCCCCTTTAAGTAAAGGTTTCCCCTACTAAGTGAGTGTTCTAGGAACCCGTTGGCATCAGTATGCTAGCTAGCTTTCTTGTGAGAGACTGCGTTTGGCTTCATTTAATATTTCTTTGAAGATTCAAGACATTTGCCCATTTCATGATGAGTGATTTACAAGTGCACCTGCACACACCAGCATTGAGTGTTCAGCAATTTTTGACCAAACAGGATATGACCCCCATGCTTGACCCTTCCTATACACCTGATTTCACCACTAGCAACTTTTAAATTTTGTTTCCCCAGATGAAAAAAGTCCTCAAAGGGGAACATTTTGCCAATGTGGAAGAGGTAAAGCAAAAAAGGCAGAAGCAATAAAAGGCATGAAAATTGAATAGTTCAACAACTGTTTTGATCAGTAGAAAAAGCATCTCGAAAGGTGTATTGCATCAAACAGAGAGTAATTTAAAGGTGACTGAAGTTTAATAAATACACATATTTTTATAAATAAATTCTGGGTTTTTTGGTTCCTTCCTTGTATAGTTTTATTCTAGTTTGTCTCATTTAAGAAAAACAAAAAAGACAGACAAGAAGATATATGTATCTCTATTTACTAGGTTGAGTTGATTTTTACCTAGCTTTACAGTGTGATATTTATTCATATTGATATGTTTCTGTTAACTTTTAGCATAATATATAGGATTTCAGTTTTAAATATATGGATAACCACATCTTAAAATTATGAGTATTAAAATTTTCTGTTAGACTTTAGTGCTCTTTGCAACTATATGAAAATTTATTTAAAATAGCTACATAATTTCAGCAAGTTCTAATTTCAACAAGCGTTTTATTTTGCATCAAATAATTTTGTAACATTTTTGTTTAAATAGATTTCTTCATGTATGTATGTAGATATGAGAAATTAGGAAGACCTGCTCTATATTACACAGTGAGGCAGTAGGTAGTCATATGGGAGTAACATTTAACCTAGGTTTTCAAAAAAATTATGTTTTGGCTAAAATTAAAAACCTCTAAGCTCTATCAAAATTTTCAATTAATGTTTGTGGTGTTACATTATTGCGTATCTATTTTAAGTTATTCATTTATTTGTGCTAAGAATGAGCATTGGTTGTCTTAAAAAGTATAATAAATTTGCCAAAGTAATTCCACCAACACACTTTTCTCCTGTCTGTTCTCCTCTAAAGTTCCCTGATAACTTCAGGAAAAAGGAAACTGAAGTCCCAGAAATGGCTACAATCAGGAGATTTTTTTTCTCCACTCTCTTCACATAAAGCTTCTGATTTGACCTGCCCTTATTTCTCCCTCTTTTTTGCGTGTATGGGTATATTTGAGGTAGAGTTCATCTTCAATTTTTTGTTTGTTTTTGTTTTACAGTTTTCTCTAACTGTTCATCTGTGTGCTTGTCAGTTTTTCTTTTTCTCCTTCTTTCTCTTCACCTCTCTTTTATCTCACTACTTTTCCATTCTTTTCCTTTTTCTTATTGCATATTGATTTCAGAGAACATACATATGGCCCATGACATAGACAGACTGGAAGATGGAGGGAAGGGAGCTCCAGAGGGTCCATACACCAGTCAGTGGATATTGTGATTTGCAGACAGCTTCTGAACCACAACTCCCCACATTAAGCCTCAATCAAATCTCAAAACTGCAAAAAGAAAGTATAGCCATCCCCAGTCTGGCTTCAAATTAGAACAAATCTATGGGTCTACATAAGGAATAACAGGGGACTGGGCAAAACAGAAGTGAAAGCTATCCCCCCATCACTGAGCAACAGAGTTAAAGAGGGGGGAAAGGAGGGGGCGAAACCATCACAAATGAAGAAGAGCCAAAGGGAGAACAAAGTACCCTCCAGACTTCTGGGAAGAGGAGCATCTGAGAACACAGACTTCAGAACTCAAACAATGAAGAGCCCCCAGAATGACTGATCCAAACCCAAAACCCATATATCAAGATATTAATAAAGCAAATGAATAGAAATGAGGAGAGATAAGAAGAAAGAATGAAGGAGTTGACAACGGACAAAAATGACAATAAAGAATACAGTAAATGAAATAAATAGCACACTGACGAGTATGGAAAGCAAAATTAACCATGCAGAAGAAAGAGTCCGAGATCTTGAGGACCAAAATATGGAACTAACCCAAACTGTTAAAAACATAGGAAGTTTAAAAAAAAAAAAATGGAACAGAACCTCCAAGAGATGTCTGATTATATCAAGAGGCTGAAATTATGCCCAACGGACATTTCTGAGGGAGATAGAGACCACACTGGAACAAACATTCCATGAAATTATCCAATAAACCTTCCCTCATCTCATCAGAGATTTGCTCTCTCAAATACAAGAGATTCAGAGAACCCCTGCCTTGTGAGGCATCAAATGAGAAGACCAACTCCTAGAAACATAGTAATTCACTTACACAAAGTAGGCATAAAAGAAAAAAATCATAAAAGCAGCAAGAGAGAAAGGTTAGACTATTCACTGGGGAAGACCAATTAGAATAGCAGCAGGCTTAACTAAAGAAACACTCTAGGCTAGAAGAGAGTGGAGTTCAATCTTCAAAGTTCTCAAGAATAAATAATTCCAGCCAATTGTTTCCTACCCTGCTAAGCTAAGCTTCATTATTGATGAAGAATTCAAATCTTTCCCAGACATTCAATCCCTAAGAACTTATGCTGTCTCCAGATCAGTTCTACAAGAGATACTTAAGAAGGTATCAACCATAGAGCAAAGAAAGAAAAGATCAACCACATTCTTCCCAAGTATCCAGGAAAACAGAGAATAAGCACAGCATGCATCGTGACTGCAAAATTGATGGCAAGACACATATACCAACTCAAAAATCAAAAGAAAACCAACAAACAAATAAACAATAACCACCACCAACAAATACATTTATAAGAACCTCATGGCAGGAATAAACTCTCATATTTCAATAACCAGCATGAGCATAAATAGACTAAATGCACCACTGAAAAAACATAGAATGGTATACTGGATAAAAACACTTGACCAGTATGTTGCTGCCTCCAGGAAACTCATCTCACCACAAAGGACAGACACAGACTTAAAGTTAGAGGATGGGAAAAAAAATTTCAGGTGAATGGATTACAAAAGAAGGCAGGAATCACAATCTTAATACCAGACAAAACAACTTTTAATTTTTCAAAAACTTAAAAAGATACAGAAGAATACTACATGATGATAAAAGTTTAAATCCATCTACAAGAAATATCCATCCTAAACATATATGCACCCAACACAGGAGCACCACCTTTTATAAAGCAGCTACTGACTAAACTAAAAATTATATTGACTCTAACACTGTCATAGCTGGGGACTTAAATACCCCACTAACAATCCTAGTGAGACTATTGAGGCAAAAAATCAATAAGAAGACCCATAATCTCACCTTTATGCCTGACCAAAAGGACTTAGTAGATACCTCCAGAACATTCCATCCAACAACCACAGAATATACATTCTACTCATCACCACATGTAACATACTGCAAGAGTGATCACATCCTCAGCCATAACTTAAGCAGAAACAAATTTCACAAGATAGAAATACTGCCATGCACCTTTTCAGACCACGGTGTAATAAAAATAAATATCACAACCAGTAAAATTTCCCCCAAACCAATAAAGACATGGATACTAAAAAACATGATGCTGAACAATTCCTGGGTCAACACAGAAATCAAAAGAGAAGTTAAAAGATTACTGGAGTCAAATGAAAATAATAATAATAATAATAATGATAATAATAATAATAAAAACACATCTTACCAAACTTCTGGGAAGCGATGAAATCAGTTCTAAGAGAGAAATTTATATCTCTACAAACACACATCAAGAAAATGGAAAGAAAACAAGTTGATAGCCTACCAAATTATATAAGGGAGCTGGAAAGGCAAGACCACCAAAACCCTAATTTCAGTAGAAGAATTTATATCACCAAAGTAAAAGCTCAAATATAAGACTTAGTAAACAAAATTACCATAGAAAAAAATTAACAAGACAAAAAGCTGGTTCTTTGAAAGAATAAACAAGATTGATGGATCCCCAGCCAGAACGACCAAGAAAAAGAGAGAAAAAACTCAAATAAACAAAATCAGTAATGCCAAATCCATGTCACAAATGAACCTAATGAAATACAAAGATTATCAGAGATAACTATACACACCTCTAAGGAAACAGACTTGACAACCTAAATAAAATGGAAGACTTTCTGACGTCACACAACCTCCCAAGTTTGAAACAAGAAGATACTGTTTCAAAGTTCTAAATAGACCATAATAATAACCAAGGAATTTGACTGTGTTATAATAAAACTGTCTATTAAAAAAAAAGCCCTGAACCAGACAAATTTTCAGCAGAATTCTATAAAACATACAAGGAGGAGGTAATACCAATCCTATTGAAAGTATTTCAAAGCTGGGCTCGGTGGCTCAGCCTATAATCCCGCACCTGGGGAGGCTGAAGTGAGTGGATTGCCTGAGCCTGCGGGTTTGAGACACACCTGGGCAACTTGGTGAGACCTCATCTCTACAATAAATCAAAAAAATTAGCCGGGTGTAGTAGCATGTGCCTGTAGTTTCAGCTACTTGGAAGGCTAAGGCAGAAGGATCGCTGGAGCCCAGTAGGTCGAGGCTGTGGTGGCCGGGAGCAGCCACTGCACTCCAGTCTGGGTGACAGAGTAAGACTCAAACTCAAAAAAAAAAAAAAAAGGAAAGTATTCAGGTAGCCAAGAAAGATTAAACTCTCCCAAAATCATTTTACAAAACTAACATCACACTGATATCCAAACTGGGCAAAGATCCAACAAAGAAAGAAAACTACAGGCCATTATCCCTGATGAACATATGTGCAAAAATTCTCAACAAAATTCTAGCAAATTGAATCCAACAACACATCTCATAAATCATCCACCACGACCAAGTAGGCTTCATCCCCAGGATGCAGGGCTAGTCCAAAAACAACAAGACCATAAATGTAATTAAATACATCAACAGATGTAGAAACAAGAATCACGTGATTATATCATTAGATACAGAAAAAGCTTTTGATAAAATCCAGCATCACTTCTTGATAAAAACCCTTGAACACTTAGTCATAGAAGGAACATACCTCAAAATAATAAGAGCCATCTGTGATAAACCCACAGCCAACATTTTGCTAAATGGACAGAAATTGGAAGTATTTCCCCTGAAAACCAGAGCAAGATAAGGTCTCATCCTTCATGTTCAACATAGTGTTGAAAGTCATATCTAGAGTAATCAGATAAGAGAAGGAAATCAGGGGTATCCAAATAGGAAAAGAGTAAGTCAAGTTATTTTCTCTTTGCTGATGATATGATCCTATACCTTGAAAATTCAATAGAACCTGTCAAAAACCTCATTGCACTAATAAAGAACTTTGACAAAGTCTCAGGTTACAAAATAAACATGTAAAAGACAGTCACATTCTTATACACCAACAACAGACCAGCAGAGAACCAAATAAAAAGCAGAATCCCATTCACAATAGCCACACAAAAAATGAAATACCTCAGCATCTTCCTAACCAGAGAAGTGAAAGAATTTTACAATGAAAACTAGAAAACACTGCTCAAAGGAGTCAAAGATGACACAAATGAATGAAAAAATATTCCATGCTGATAGACTGGAAGAATCAACATTGTTAAGTTGTCCATCCCACCAAAGGGAATCTACAGATTCAACACAATACCTATTAAATCACCAACATCTTTCTTCTGGAAATGACAATACAGAATTTCATATGGTAATATAAATGACCACAAATAGCCAAAACAATTGTTAGCAAAAGAAACAAAGTGGGAGGTATCAGACTTCCAGGCTTTAAACTTTATTATAAGTTAAAAGAATTGAAACAACATACAATTAGTACAAGAATAGTCATATAGTCCAATGGAACAGGATAGCGATTTCAGAAGCAAAACCTCAATTTCTCAACCAACTCATCTTCAACACAGCTTCCAACAACAACCATGGGAAAAGTAGAACCTAGTCAGTAAACAGTGCTGGGAAAACTGGCTGACCACATGCATAGGAATGAAATAGAAATTCTACCTATCACCATACACGAAAATCCACTCCAAATTGATCAAAATCCTAAATGTAAAACTTCAAATGTTAAAAATCTTAGAAAATGCAGGAGACACCCTTACAGAAATTGGAATAAGGAGTCAATTTCCTGACCAAAACTCTAAAAGCCCTTCCCATAAGAGATAATATTCACAAAGTGGGACCTTGTTAAACTGTAAAGTTTCTGCAAAGCAAAAGAAACCATCAAGACAGTGTGGAGATAGCCCACAGAATAGGAACAAAATATTTGCCAACTGCATATTTGATGAGGACTTGACATCCAGGATCTATAAGGGACTCAATCATGCAGAAAGGAAAAAAAAAAGCTCCATTAAAAAGTGGGCAAAAGACATGAATAGACACTTCTCAAAAGAAGACATATGAGCAGCCAACAGACACATGAAAAAATGCTCAGCCTCACTAATCATCAGAGAACTTCAAATCAAAACCACACTGAGGTATCACTTAACTTTAGTAAGAATGACATCATTAATAAAACAAAAAACAACTGTTGCTGGTAAGGATGTGGAGAAAAGGGAATGCTTCTACACTGTTGGTGGAAATGCAAACTTGTTCATTCTCTATGGAAAACAATGTGACAATTCCTAAAAGAGCTAGAAATTGACCTTTCGTACAGCCCAGCAATCCTCCTTCTGGGAATATACTCAGAGCAACTTAAATCACTCTATAAAAAAGATACCTGCATATGCATGTGTATTGCAGCACTGTTTACAATAGCAAAAACATGGAACTAATCATGCTGTCCATCAAATCTGGACTGTATTAAAAAATATATACATATACACAATGAAATATTACACAGCCATAAAGAAGAGTAAATTTATGGACTTCACAGCAACATGAATGGATTTAGAGTCTATAATACACAGAAATTTATCCCAGAATCAAAAAACTGAGTTGCACATATTCTCACTCATAAGCAGATCCTGAGCATTTACAATACTATAAGAAAGGGATTGGCAGTAGCCAGAAAATGCCAGGGGTCAGGGACCCAATAACATCAATAAGGGTACCTGATCTCAAACCATGCCAAGTGGGAACCAAAGGGAGGCCCAAACTTTACCTGCACAATGATCACTTGTATACCTAATCCTGAATTGTATCCCACAGCTTTAAAATAAAATAAATTTTAAAAATAAATTAAAATAAAATACATAAAGAAATCATAGCCATATCCAATATGATGGAACTCTTCCCCATATGTAGTAGAGAGTTTCCTTTCTCATTGCACATCCATTGCTACTTTGTTGAAGGATTTTAAAACAAAAAGAAAGAAAACTAACCAATATTTATTTTAATTAGACAGTAGGAAAACAAATATGTAACTAACTTATTTAATGAAAGGATTTTATTTGTCATAGATAGCTCTTCATCCTAAAGAATGAAAAGTCTATCTGAAAGTCAATCTGGAATTATGAAGTATTTATGATTTCAACTATATGGCATAAATACACTATGGAATATTATGCAGCCTTAAAGAAGGACAAACATATGGACTTCACAGCAACTTGGTTGGATTAGGTTTTCTCATACTCAGTGATCTATCACAGAAACAAAGAACAGAGTATCATATGTTCTCACTCATAAGTGGACCTTGAACAATTATACTACTATAAGAAAGGGATTGACAGTAATGGGAAGCTGTCAGGAGAGAGGGGTGGGCTTGGTAGTTGAAGGAAACTGCTAGGGGAGGGAGGGGCATACCTCATCAACTAGGGTACCTACACAATCAATGCGTGCATACCTAACCCTGAATTTTACCCCACATCTCTAATTTTAAAAAAAGAAAAGGCAATACTATAGAGACAATGAAAGGGTAGCCAGAGTTTAGTGGGGGAAGTGGAATGAATAGATGGTGCCCAGATTTTTATGGCAGTGAAACTATTCTGTATGATACTAAAATGATGAGTATATATCATTATATGTTTGTTGAAATCTATAGAGTGTACAACAATCAATAATAAATCCTTGAGTAAACTGTAGATTTTCAGTGACAATGTGTCAAAGTAGGCCTATCAATTATTAAGAAATGTATCACTGTGATGAAATATGCCTTTAAAGGGTGAGGTCATGCATGTGAGGAAGCAGAAGTAATGGAAAATTTTTGTGCTTTTTCTCTCAATTTTGCTGTGAACTTAAAACTGCTCTGAAAAATAAAGAAAAAAGTTATTTATTTTTCTCTTCTAATGACTGAAGATGTCCTTGTATGTCATAATTCCTCAATTAAATAGTAAAGAAAACAAAATTGGGTAAGAATTTCTATTTTATCTCTATGCTGAATATTGATATTTTCACAGAAGACAAGGGAATCACAATTACTTTGCTTGGAATTCTTTTTTGTTGGTTAAATCAGGACAACATGGATAATTTATGAAGATTTTCATGGCTCCACATGAATCATTGGTGGAGATATGTCAGGGGTGTGTCAGAATCATACCATTAGGTAGAAATGTGCTGTGATTCACTGCATACTAACCTTTCTGAAAAATAACAAATAAAATAAAATAATAAAGAAATGGAGAAAAACATTTTTCTAATTGGAATACCACTTTTGCTTTTCTTGATTCAAACATATTGTGAAAGTTCATATAAATACTGGTTCTTGCAAGTTCCACTGTTACTTATTCCAAAGGATATAACACTGAAGATAATCAGAATAGGAGGAAAAGCAGCCCAAAATTTAACTTGATCACTTTATCTATCATTTTTATTTATTAAAGAGCAAATACATATTCAACTTGCAATTACTGTGTCATACTCAATACATATCTAATTCTCTTCTATTTGGGGGTAATAATTGAATGGAAGGAAGTAAGGAACTATCTGATATGCCAGGTATTATTCATCCCATTTGTTCCTGTAAATTCAAGGATTATGGGTTTTTTTGTTTGTTTTTCTGGGTTGTTTGTTTTTCTGGGTTGTTTGTTTTGGTTTTTGCTTTGTTTTGGACAGAAATACTGTGTAGAGATGAAGAACATTATTTATTAGTGAAAATAAATGGTACAGCAATAGTTTTCCTGATAAGTTTCATCTTCTCCTTTGTTATAATGATTATCTCAGATAGTTTCCTGTTGCAAAAACACAGAACTACTTTCCTACAAACTTTAGAAGTAAACTTTTAAAGACAGTCAATAAAATTGCACACACATGTGTATACAACAGAAAATCCTGAATATTAATACTAGTAATGATGATGAAGCTGGGCCTACAAGTTCAATAGTATGGGAAACAATATATGACATATTCCTAGGTGATTGCCAAGCCTGTAGGTCATTAGGTCCCTTTTGGTAAGTAAAACCACAGATTCTGTATACTTGCTAGTGGCTAATAAATGGCTAAGTCCCACATGTTTGGCAACTTCACATCTTTCATTTCCTTTCAAAAGTAAAGGGTGGGATAATAATGTACCAATGTCTAATGCAACAAATTGAGGCTGCAGCTCACCTTCTTCTCCAGGAACCATTGTGTTGAACTGGTTCTAATTTCTCCATGAGATTACTGATTTTATGTTACGAGTCATACAGGTTAGCTCCATGCAGTAAGGGAGAGATTTTCTGCACAGGTAGAATGAAAACTCCCAATATTCACATACAACTACTGTTCTACCAAGTGGTTTTTACATACACTTCTAGTTTTATTATGAAAATAAAAAGTCTTAAATCATGCTTCACTGCCTGATAAATTCTGGGATTAGGTTCTCCATATGCCTGTGATACTCTGGTATTACCTTTGTAGCAGTGACATAGGCTACTATCTATCAAAGAAAGTAAAACCATTTATGGAAAGTAAAGCTGACATCTTGTTCTTTAATTGAATAACTAATGTAGCATATTGTGAAGAAAGAGTATTTCAAAAGAGTCTTTTAACTACTGAAATAGACTGACAAACCAACAACAAATATTGTGGTATATTAATGTAACTAATTTTCTATTTGCAATGAAAGAACATGTATCTACTGCACACACACAAAAAATTTGGATTGCCAGTTTTATTTTTTATTTTTATTTTTGCAGTTCAGTGTCTACCCATGTACTTTTAAATTAGTTCATTAATAAAAAAGTGAACACAATGTACACTATAAGTGAGTGAAATACAAAGAAGCAACTGACTGTACACATCATGTAACTTATTAATAATGTTTTATTATGTATTTGTTCTGTGATAGGTTGTGTGGGGTTTTTTAAAATACATTTACAATTAAGATGAAAATCAAGAAGTGAAGAGGGTTAAACACATGTAATAGAATTAGAAAGGATATCAATAGTATCATTTCAGAGGCATTGAATATGGTATGCCAGATTAATTCCAGAAGGTTGAGGTACACACAGATATCATCTGGTCGCTAGCACTGATGCAGAGGTATACTATCAGACATTTTGTCTGGGTTTTTATTCCAACTTTTATTCTCCCACTTGAGAGACTAAATTTTACTTTTGTACTGGCTTCTATAACTTCAAATTCAGAAAAAGGAATCCTTCAATATTAAAGCTTTCTTTTTTCTGAAAATTAATTTTCAGAAGTAAGAAACTATAAAATAGTCAAGAACTCAAATGCGCTGAAAGGAAAAAAAACAAACAGTTCCATTAAAAAGTGGAAAAAAGACATAAATAGACACTTCTCAAAAGAAGGTATACAGGCAGCCAACAGACACATGAAAAAGTGCTCAGCCTCACTCATCATCAGAGAAATGCAAATCAAAACCACGTTGAGATACCACCGAGCCCCAGTAAGAATGACCACCATTAATAAAACAAACAATAGTAGATGCTGGCAAGGATGCAGAGAAAAAGGGATGCTTCTACACTGCTGATGGGAATGCAAACTAGTGCAACCTTTTTGGAAGACAATGTGACAATTTCTGAAAGAACTAGAAGTTGACCTTCCACATGACCCAGCAATTTCCATGTTGGGAGTATACCCGGGGGGAACTCAAATCATTCTACACAAAAGATACCTGTACACGTATGTTTGTTGCAGCTCTATTCACAATAGCAAAAACATGGAACCAACTACATTGCCCATCGAAGCTGGACCAGATAAAAAAAAAATGTGGTACATATACACAATGGAATATTATGCAGCTATCAGTAAGAACAAACATATGGACTTTGCAGCAACTTGGCTGGATTTAGAATCTCTCATACTCAGTGATATTTCGTAGAAACAAAGAACAGAATACCATATGATCTCACTCATAAGCAGACCTTGAACAATTATGATACTATAAGAAGGGGATTGGCAGTAGTGGGAAACTGTCAGGGGAGGAGGGGTGGGATTGGCAGTTGAGGGAAACTGCTAGGGTAAGGAGGAGCATATCTCATCAACAATGGTACCTGCATAATCAACGCTTGTATACCTAACCTTGAATTGTACCCCACATCTTTAATTAAAAAAAAAAACTTAACTAACTAAAAGCAACTTGAATTAGTGCATTTTGATGTTTTGTACAACATGGCAGCCTAGTGTTTTTCTTTGTCTCCTTGCTTCTTGGACACCTAGTTATAGGCCCGTTAGCATATAAAAATAATATTACTATGCATTACTACATAATTTTTGTACAATTGTGTGCCATATACTTAAATGCATCCATGTACACCCACATCACTTAAGTATAAATGTTAAAGTATAATTTTAAAGTATTAATGATAATTAATTACATTGCTTTAGTTACTTTAGTCAATATTTTGAAAGTCTGTTTTCTCAACTGTTAATATATTTTATTCAAACCTGTATTGTTCTTTGACAAACTTGGATTTAGTTGTGATTGCTTAAATCTGTTCAAATATCTGATTTGAAAATTTATGTGCATATATTTCCATTTTGTGTTTATACTGAACAAAAATTAGTTGATGCTTATTTCTGGTATTATTTTAAAGTAATTTTCTGCCCTGGAAATGATATTTTAGCCATACAAAATAAAGTGTATGTAGCTACAACTTCACTTCTGTCTTTCCAGATGGAGCTTCTCTTTCTAATTGTTAATTTGCAATCGTGAAAATATTGACAGTTATAATAGAAATAATAATGAAAGCTAAATAGTTCTGAACATTTACTTTTGTGAAGCTGTGACACTATGTGTTTTACATGTTTTAAATTGTATTTAAAATAACCCAATGAGGGAGGCATTTTTTTCTAACATGTTACAGATGAAACTGAGGCTTAGAAAGGGTAGACTTTGAAGATTTGTTATTGGAAAGTTCAGATCCTTTCTCTACCATCTTAACCTCTGGAACTCAGGCTTTATGTTGTAATGAAAGTCATAATCAGTGCAACATATTATTGCAATAATAAAATGAGATATTTTTAACTGGTATAAGACATGTTTATTAAGGGTTGATGCTATTATAAGGTATACATCTTCTACGAATGATTTTGAGCTCATTTTTTTCCATCTTTCCCAGAATCTGGTTCCGTTATTTATGTTTCTTTTCATTCAATAATTAAATTCTTATTATGTACTGCAATTTTTGCTTTAAGAGCATAAATCTTCCATAATATGCTTATGGTGCTGTATTCTAAAATAAAAAAATGCATTCTTAAATCAACTTGGAACATTGCTCTAAACTTTGTTACTCAGCTATTTCTTAACTGCTAAATTGTCTAACCAAAGTTATTTGTAATAACAGATATCACATTCTCACTATCCACTCATTTTAAATATAATACATTATGACTTTATTAAAGCAGTTAAACTCAAATAATATTTAGAGCATAAATATTAATAATAAGAACAATTAAAACAAAAATCATTAGTCAGCCTACTTTAAGCTCTAGCCTACTGAAGTCTGTTCCATAGAGAAAAACTCATTTAAATAATTTACTACTTTATTCTTGTACTTACCTTCAAATTGTCAAATAATAGGCTTATAGTGCTGTTACTGGCTGTGTATCTCATAAATTATCTATTGATTTTCTACTGTTATATGAGAATACCACTGTCTATTTCCATCCCAACCCACAGTCATATTTAATTCCCTTCATTCTTCCAACATATTGAAAAAAACTGCAAAAGTTTTCTCACTAAAGTTTGAGAAACCAAGTAATCTACTTGATCGCCTTTTGAAGCTGCTTCCACCTGTCCTGGGTGATCTCAAGCTGAATGTACAGCCAGAGACCTATAGCATTCCTTCACCAATATCCAACTTCCAGCCTTAACCCTTCAGGTGCTGGGTTTTTAGTTTACTAGATCTTGAGTCTTTGTCACTTGTAACTTATGTCCTTTTGGTGGGATGCTTACTTACAGTAGTTTCTTAAAAAAGGCTGCTTGGGAAGTATAATTTTTTGGTAAAGTCTTGCATGTAAGAAAAATAAGTTAATCATTGTCTCAAACTTGGTAAATTCTTGGGTATGGAGTTCCATTGGTAATCAGTTGTCATCAGCCTTCTATAAGCATAAACAACTGTAGTCTGTGTCTAGTACTACTCTTAAGTAGTCTGATGATAATCTTATCTTACTCCATTATGTACAATCTGCTTTTTGTTTTTAGTTTTCCTATTTTTCTGATTTCAGAATGCTTCTTTATCCCCCTCCACCCCCTCGTTTCCCAAATTTTATAATGCTATACCCTGAAAGAATCACTTTTCTATTTGTCATGATAGACAATTGATGGAATATTTTAGTCTGGACACAAATCCTATCTTGGAAACATTTCTTCTTTATAATTTTCTTCCATTTCTCTTCTCTGTTCACTTTTTCTAAAACACATTTTGGTTGGAAATTGGACCTTCTATTATAATATTCCATTTTTCCCTTTCTATTTCTGCTTTTCCCTCCTGCTTTCTAGGAGATAGTCTCAAAATCATTATGTTGCAGGCTTTCATCAAATGTCTATTGATGTTTGGCTGTTGATTTATAATTTAGAGTGAGGCAGTAAAAGCTTATGGAGACTCTGTGTGTGTTTGTGTATATATGTGGAGGAGGGGGCTTGCTGAATGGTAGATTTTTTTCCATAATGAAGTTCTGTTGCATAACCCCAAATTGCTTATGTCTGTAGTTTAGTTGTTATGGTTATTGTTATGGTTATTTGTTGTTTTTGCTTTTTGTTTGTTTTAATCATTTTAGGGAATCCAGTTTCTACAGAGATGAGGTTTCAAATCTTTTGCTTTGTGTTACGTATCTGTGTGATGTATAATGCTGTAATAAACATGCATGTGCAGGTATCTTTTTCATAGAATGAGCTGAGTTCTAATTGGTATATTTCAGCAGGGGACTGCAGGGTCATACGGAAGGTCGATTTTTCGATCTTTTAGGAATCTCCACACTGTTTTTCACAGATATTATACTAGTTTACACTCCCACAAACAGTGTAGAAGCATTCCCTTTTCTCTGCATCCTCTCCAGCATCT
>CAUYQG010059186.1:0-30758 GCA_963574415.1 Tarsius wallacei | reverse complement strand
CTCATCTCTACAATAAATCAAAAAATTAGCCAGGCGTGGTAGCGTACACCTGCAGTTCCAGTTACTTGGAAGGCTGAGGCAGAAGGATCGCCGGAGCCCAGCAGGTTGAGGCTGCGGTGGCCGGGAGCGGCCACTGCACTCTACTAGGGCGAGAGTGAGACTCCAACGCAAAAAAAAAAGCAATAGCCTTGTGAGATAATTTCTCATAAGTATCAAAAAAGTCTAAATCTTTGGCCAAGGAATAAAACAATCATGCAAATAACAATAATAACAAGCACAGACTAAGGTATGTGCGTCTCCAGAGTCCCTGTACACAGTCCCCACTGTATACAGATGCCTGGCTGTGGCGGCCAGGGGCCTCTGAAATCCAGCCTCCCTCCCCTCTCCTAGCTGTAAACATCCTCCCAAAGGGGGCATCTTTTTCTAATTTGCACAGAGGTATCTCATAGTTTAGTTGTGACCCTATGCCAGGTACTATTCTAAAGATTTCCCATTATCTTACTTAAGCCTCACAACAAGTTATGACATACAGCAACCCTGTCCAGTGGAACTCTCTTCACAGATGAGCAGTTTCTATATTTGTACTGTCCAATGCAAAAGCCACTAGGCACATGTGGCTATCAAGCCCTTGAAATATAGCCAATGTGACTGAGAAAATGAGTTTTTTTACCTTATTCTATTTTAATTAACTTATATCTAAATAGCCACATGTGGCCAGTGGCCACCACATAGGAAAGTGTACCAGCACAGATACAGAGATTCCTATTTTCTCCATTTTAGAGGTGAGTAAACTCAGCAGAATCAGAATTTTAATCCAGGCAGTTTGACTCAAAGCCCATGTTCTTGGTCACCCAGTACTACCACCTCTTTCTAGATTCCTGTGATTGGAAATTTGTCCAAAGAAAACAATCAGAAAATATGGGAAATGATAGTAAGGCCAACACAAGATTGGCTATGGATTGTCATTGTTGAAGCCAGATGATGGGTATGTGGGGATCCCGTAGGGTCTTTTCTCTACTCTGGGGTATGTTTGAGACCTTAATAATAAAAAGTTAAAGGAATGAAATGGAAATGCAACACAGTTCATTACAAAGGTACTCACTGTAACAGTATTCAAAATCTGGAAGCCATATAAATGACTAACAGTAAGGGAATCATTAAATAGTTCATGGTAGAGATGTGATTATATAGTCATTAAAAACAGTATCTTCAGCCGGGCTCGGTGGCTCAGCCTGTAATCCCACACTTTGGGAGGCTGAGGTGAGTGGACTGCCTGAGCCTGAGGGTTCGAGACCCGCATGGGCAACTTGGCGAGACCTCATCTCTACAATAAATAAAAAAATTAGCCGGGCATGGTAACGCGTGCCTATAGTTCCAGCTACTTGGAAGGCTGAGGCGGAAGGATCGCCGGAGCCCAGCAGGTCGAGGCTGTGGTGGCCAGGAGCATGCCACTGCACTCCAGTCTGAGTGACAGAATGAGACTCCAACTCAAAAAAAAAAAAAAAAATAGTATCTTCAAAGAATATATAATGACACAGGGAAATGATCATGATGTAATGTTAAGGGAAATATATAAGATACAAATTAGCATATACAATCCAATCCCTTGTATACCAAAACAGATGTAAGCACACACACACACACACACACATACACACATACAGAAAAAAGAAAACATACCAACAGTCTCCCAGAGGTTTACTGTGAGTGGGATTATGAATTACTTTAATTTTTTCCTTGGTATTTTGTTGGATTTTCCTAATTCCAACAATTACCTTCTTAATCAGGCAACAAAACAAAACGACAAAAGATAAAAATCTGGCAGTGAAGTCATACCTTTTTTAGCAAGCCAATGGCAATGTCAGTGTACAAGGTCCTCTCATGGGCTTCATCCAGCATGATGGCACTAAGAATCAAAGGGAAGTTCTCAGTGAGTCTAAACAAACCACCCCACATAATCTCATCTAGACCACAGAAAAATCGCTGGGTACTCGGTTATTACAACCACCTGATACCAGAAGTAAACTTCAGTCACTCTTCTTTGAAAATGAGGTAATTTTTAAGCTAATAAAAATGGTAACACTGACATACTGTGATTTTTAAAAAGGTGTACTTATTGCTATATTTAAAGAGTCTTACCATCCCCATTGAATTCCAGTAGGATTTAATATTTGATTTTACATAACAATATAACCTATAACCCCACAGAGCACATAAAGATCAGAACAAGACCCAACCACCTGAAGACTAAACTGATGAAACAGTCAAAAAGGCAGGGACCCACAGCTGTGACACGCGTGTACCAGGGAGTCAAATGTGATATCCTCTCTTAGAATGCCAGAGTCTGGGGTTGGAGGGGGGTGCAGCTTTAATGCTATGAATGTTAGACAAGATACGCAAGAGGGGAGAAAGTGACAAATATATATTTTGATTCTGTATTACATTCAACAAAACACAGGCCAGTAGTTCTCTGCAGTCACCATCAAGCCTAGGGTGTAACAGAGGCAAGATGAAAAGGATAAGTACTTAAACGATGACAGGGATTTTGATGTAAGGGGCCATACTACCTAACTTCTGAGAAAAACATCAAGGGTCCCAACAGCCAAGATCAAGAGAAAAGCTCTGGGGCAGGTGAACACAGATGTGAATCCCAGATATTGTTACAAACACTTCTTAATCTATCTGTGGGCTTTGGAAACTTATCACACGAAAAACACATTTACCTATATTTCGTTAACAATGGATCAACCATCATTTCCCTGACCAGCATTCCATCAGTAAGAAACTAAAAAATAAAAACACAAAGTTTTAGAAAGAATTTATTTATATTACATAATAATAATTTTCTTAAGTTCAAGTACAGCTTTGTAAAGTTCAAGTACAACCTCTTCCCCAGCAAGTATACAAGTCAGTTCCCATAAAAGACTGGGAGGAAATGCCCCAAAATTTTCATTATCAAGCAGTAGAATCGTTCACAAAAGACTTCAAACACAGGTTCCTCTGTGGGGACTGCAAATCTTTTAGCAGAATTCCATCTACTTTTTTTTTTTTTAAGTCGGAGTCTCACTCTCACCCAGGCTGGACGGCCACTGCAGTCTCAACCTGCTGGGCTCAAGTGATCCTTCCACCTCAGCCTTCCAAGCAGCTGGAACCACAGGCGCGCACCACCACACCCAGCTAAGTTTTTGATTTATTGTAGAGACGAGGTCTCACCCTGTTGCCCAGGCTGGTCTCGAATCCATGGGCTCAGGCAATCCTCTCGTCTCCGCCTCCCAAAGTGCTGAGATTACAGGCGTGAGCTATCACACCTGGCTCTACCTGCATTTATCATATGAACATTAGCCACGACCCATTTCCTCTGAGCCTGCATCACTGGTACTGCTGATGGACACGCAGTGAAGATAAACCTGTGTCTAACCAAAGAACACCGTGAGTCTGAGATAATTGTTCTTCAAATGTCCCAAAGACTACAGACTGTAGCTCTTGAGGTTATTAACCTCAACTTCAATTGATATTATTTAAGGGAATCTAGACTTGGTCATGATTAAGAATCCGGCTGTCAGCCGGTTGAGAGGTCAGATCCTGGCCTACCTCCTATGAGCTGTGTGAACCTTGGGCCAACTACTTACCCCTCCCTGAGCCTGATTCCTCGTTTGTAAAATGAGGTAATAAAAATATCTACATTACAGTGTTACTGTGAGAAATAAGTGAGATAGTATAGAACTGGTTCCAGAAATCCCCTCATACCAAAATCTGCAGATGCTGGTCTCTTATATAAATGGCATAGTGTTTGCATATAACCTATACACATCTTCCTATATACTTTAAAGCATCCCTAGATTACTCAGAATACCTAACATAATGTAAATGCTCTGTAAACAGTCGTTATACTGCATTGTTTTTAATTGTATTATTTTTTATTGTTGTATTGTTATTTTTTTTTTAAATATTACCAATTTGAGGTTGGTTGAATCCATGGACATAGACACCACAGATATGAAGGGTCGACTGCACAAATAAAGGATTTAGCACAGGACCCAGCACACAGACAGTGTTCAAGGAATGTCCACTAATAATATTTACGACTCATAAATGTTTGTAAAATGCTTCAGAAATATGCAGTAATAGCCTTGTTCACGTATTAAAGCAAATTCTGTACATGAGCAAAGCTAAATATCTCCCTCAAATGCATTTTTACTTTCTCTGTTTTAAGAGCAAAATGCATTTCCATCATATTTTTCTTGGACCTGGTACTAGCTGCCACATACATACAAGAAGTGAAAGTGAGCACTTGCCAGCAATGACAAATCACCAGTCAAGAACTGAGCACCTTGAAATTATGGCCAAATGGAATACAAAAGTTTTTCATGAAAGATTCAAAACTAACCATGTAGTTATATGATCCACTGAAGATTATTTGAAAACTAGCTTGTTTAAATATATTTGATGGTACAGAAGAATATTCTCTTTACCTAGCAAAATGAATGTCAAAGGTAACAAACAACAGAAATTTGGAAAACAAGGTCCATATTTTTTACAAGTCACTACACTGTTTGTTTAGCTCGTCTGATTATTTTTTATTTTTCTCTGTTGCAAATTGAGAAGCAGCTAAGATTATAACAACACTTTTCACCAGAGCATTTCCATCCACTACTTTATTGCACTGATTAGACTCTGATTCCACTGTAGTGGTACACAGTAGACACACTGTCGAGCTGATTATACTGACACTATTGATATCAATTATTTTAATATTAGCAGGTAGGTCAAATAATACACATAAAATCCACTATCATGTAAAAATGTAAACTAGTGAAATGTAACTAGTGAAAATAACATTTATGAATTCTACACTTTGTCAGTTTATATTACTTTGACCTCCCTGTGTTTAAGTCTTTTACAGGCTTGTTTCTATGTTTTGATAGCTATTTGAGTCAATGAAAAAATAATAAAATATTCTATCACCAATCGGCATACAAGCAGGCAAGTCATTTAACCTCCCCAGTCCTCATCTGTAGGACAAAGGGCTAAACCTTACTTCCAGGTTCCTTTTGGGCTAAGACTCCAAGGTCGCTTTGAAAGAGCTCCCTCCATACCTCCCAGCCAACTAAAGTTCCCTGAGGTCCAGGATGATTTCCTATACTTCCTGCATGTCATCAATGTTCTATACAGCAGTGAGGACTTCAGGTTTTTAACTCCCCCAAATAACTGCTTCCTTATTTCCATTAGGAAACGCAGCTAGAGTACTTCACCTTAATTCGCGTAGCAAGCTGGTCGGTGCAGTCATCAAAGCGAATGCAGTAGCCCACCTCATGGCCCAGCACCGCACCCCTTTCCTCAGCTACTCTCCCTGCAACCTTTGGGAAGAAAGATCATGCTGAAAATAGAGACATAGAAATTACTGCACAGAGCACATACTCTGGAAAATCTAAAGGTCATTTATTTTTAAGCAGTACATGAACACAGTGGAAAATGAAAAGGAGCAGGTTATTAGAGAATAAGCATGATAACTTTTGCAATTTATTAACATATATATCTCACTTCACTCTATAATGGTCTTGGGGCAACTTGTAAGAACATACAAATAAAAATGAAATCACATAAACATGCTACAGAGCAAGATCAAAGAAATTATTGATAAAATTCAAAAGATTAAAGCCAATGAGAACATTTTAAAAACAGACATGCCAAAGTTATTTAAGTTGTGCCACAAATTCAGCTCTTAATTTCGTGGCCAAAGCAAAAAGAAAAGTAAAAGAAATGACAAGATTGACCCTGTTCCTAAAGAAAGAGCACACCAACCAACAACAACTTTTTACCTCCATGCTTTAAGATAAAACCATCCCACTAGGCCATGAAGGCAGAAAAACAGGAAAGATCAAATTCAATACTGAGCTAAGTTCATTTTCTCAATGAAGGCAAAAGTATAATGTTTCTAGAGCAAGATACATGAAACAATTCACAACAACGACCCAGGTACCAAAACCAATAAAAAGGTAAATGAAGAAAAGAACTCAAGTTTTTTTTTTAAGGGCGGATGAGTGGATGAGTAAAAGACAAAATAAGTAATATACTATGAAGACCATAAACTAGGGATAGAATTTCACACACCAATATAAGACAAATAAAAGGTGAGTGTAAGAAAGACAAAAAATCCTACAGCAAGATCCCTACACTGAGCGGGGTGACTCACATCTATAATCCGAGGACTTTGGGAGGCAGAGGCAGGATGACTGCTTGAGCCCAGGAGTTTGAGGCTAGCCTAGGCAACATAGCGAGACCTCAGTCTCTATAAAATATTCAAAAAATGGGCTAGGTGTGATGGTGCACACCTGTAGTCCCAGCTACTCGGGAGGCTGAGCCAGAAGGATAGTCTGAGCCCGGGAGGTAGAGACTGGAGTGAGCTGTGATAGTGCCACTGCACTCCAACCTGGGCAACAGAGTGAGACTCCAACTGAAAAAAGAAAGAAAAGAAAAGAAAAAGTCTACTCAAAGGTAATTAACTTATTAATAGAAAATATTTGAGATAATAAACAAGTATTAAAGCTGAAGAGCAATAATGCTTATTATTTAGTTTAACTTCAAAGAAAATAAGAAATTTAACATCCACTATATAAACCACCTAACTGAAAAGAACCAAAGAGAAGCAATATTGATAGGGGTTTCCCAGGGACCTGGCACACCAACCCATGGGGAGGTAGAAATTCAGTCTCGCTCCTTCACATGCAAGGCAACCTTCCCAACCCCATCCCAGTTCCTGAGTCCTGAGCACAGGAGGTAGCCTGAGGCAGAGATTACTGATCCAGCCTTTCCACCTCAGCAGCCCCAAACTCAGGGGCACAGAGATTCCCTGCATTCATCTTCTGAGACAACCGCAACCAGGCGTTAGCTGCTCAGCGGTGTTTAAGAAGTTGAAGGCAGTCGGGCACAGAGGCTCAAGCCTGTAATTCCAGTACTTTGGGAGGCCGAAGCAAGAGGATTGCTTAAGCCCAGGGATTCGAGACCAGCATGGGCAACTTGGTGAGACCTCATCTTTACAACAAATCAAAAAATAAGACAGACTTGGTAGCGCGTGCCTGTAGTTCCAGCTTCTTCGAAGGCTGAGATGGGAGGATCACCGGAGCCCAGCAGGTCCAGGCTGCAGTGGCTGTGAGCATGCCACTGCACTCCAGCCTGGGCAACAGAGTGAGACTCTGACTCAAAAAGAAAAAAAAAAGAAAAGAAACTGAAGGCAGATGAGGATCAGAAATGGCTCTGCCTAGAGACTTGAAATTGCAGATCTGGGAGGTCAAAACCAAATCAACCACCCCACAGTTGGTCTACACTGGTTTTTAAAACATCTTTTGAAACCAGAAATTCATCCCACACTGCTCTACCTCTGTGGCTATATTTCTCGATAACCAGCAATTCACTAGGACAGTTTTTTATTGTTATTGTTTCAATTTCAACACTATATGTCCCTATGCTATAAATCTTGGAAAACTGTGCAAACAGACAAGGTGTGCATAGAGATATGGGGAACTTATGGGGAAATAGGCTTGTAAGAATGAACATAAATATATAAATCCTCTCTGTAAAAATATAATCATTTTATGAATCTATGAGGCAAAAGCCAAACCTGTTCATTCTTATTACTTTATCTGTATACATTTGCTATAAAAAAAAAAAAAAGTATGTATTTTTCATTTCCAAACTCAGTTTCTAAAAAAAATTTATTTACAATCATACAAGGTCATATTCTATTGACTTTTAAAATTTTTTTTTTTTTTTCTTCAGTCGGGGTCTCACTCTGTCACCCAGGCTGGAGTGCAGTGGCACAATCACAGTTTACTGCAGCCTCGACTTCCTGGGCTCAGGTGATCCTCTCCCCTTCAGCCTCCTGCACAGCTGAGACTATAGGTGTATGATACCACACCCAGCTAATTTTATAATTTTTTGTAGAGACGAGGTCTCACTATGCTGTCCAGGCTAGTCTCGAGCTCCTGGGTTCAAGCAGTCCTCTTACCTGCCTCCCAAAGTGCTAGAATTACAGGCATGAGTCACAGCACCTGGCCTCTATTGACTTTTTAATAGATTTTAATCTCTATTCCTTTAGTTCTGCTCTCAATAACCTTATCAACTGGACAGGACAAATATCTTTTTGACAGACTAGAAGGCAAAGGAAGTAAAAAGAAAAAGAAAAGCCAATTACTGAGCACCTACTGCTGGCAAGTGCTGTGCTCTGTTGACCCTTTCACAAATTGTATCTCATTAAATATACACACAGCCCATGAGGCAGGCAAGACACTCACGTGTTTACAAATGAGGAAACCAAAATAAGACAGGTGTTGGAATCTGTTCTGAATCACAGGTCAAGGAGGGCCTGGTCTTGAAGTCAAACCCAGACCACGTGAATCCAAAGAGCATACTCTTTGCTCTCACAGAGATTAAGCAATGGCTTATGCAATCTGTTTTTAGGCTCTCAGATTGTTTTCATATTTTAGTCTGCACACAAAGTACTTTCTGAGATGTAACATTTCAAACCTGACAGCTCTATTAATATTACATGGTTAATTTATACACTTTGTTCCTTCAAGAGAAAGTTTGTGGTTTCATGGAAGTTATCCATAGCTACAAATTTAGAGCCATTCAAACTGATTAAGAGCTGGGATTCCAAACCACAAACAAGAAAAATTGCTCCAATTTTTAGGTAACTGAGTCATCTTTCAGTGATACAAAAGTTTAACTCTAGCATTACCAAGTTTCCAAACTCTTTACCCCCATTTTCACACACACACACACACCCTTGTAAAATGTTTATCAATAACCTCTAACTTGAACACCATCAGAAAATGGACTTTGGAAAAAAGTACTATTGAATAATTAAAACTCAACACAGAATAAAAATAACTTGGGGAAATAGAATTAATTTCTTATCCAGGCAAAGATGGCAAAATAAAGGCATTTTTGCTCCTATACTTCCTTTTCTCTCTTTCCCTCTCTCTTTTTTTAAAGAGACGTGGTCTTACTCTGCTGCTCAGGCTGGAGTCCAGTGGTACAATCACAGCTCACTGCAGCCTCAAATTCCTGGCTCAAGAGAGCCTCTCTCCTCAGGCTCCTGAGTAGCTAGGCCTATAGGCGTCTCCCACCACACCTGGCTAATTTATTTATTTATTTGCTTATTTATTTTTAAGTGAAGGTCTCATTCTGTCACCCAGGATGGAGTGCAGTGGCACAATTACAGTTTACCACAATCTCAAACTCCTGGACTCAGGCAATCCTTCTGCCTCACCGTCCTGAGTAGCTGGGACTACAGGTACATGGTACCACACCCAGCTTATTTTTTTGTAGAACGAGGTCTCACTATGTTGCCAAGTCAGGTCTCAAACACCAGCCTCAGTGATCCTCCCATCTCAGCCACCCAAAGTGCTGGGATTACAGGTGTGAACTACTGTGGCCAGTTTTTCAAGAACAAATGAAAAACAACAAAAGAATTTAAACATATTATCAACAAAAACTTCATCTTCAATGAAAGAAGAAAGGAGTCACAATCTCAAACAATAAGTCAGGAAGCACAGCTGCCAGATACTGTGAGGTCTCAATCTAGAAAAAAGGAGGTCCAGACCTCCTTATACCAGCACAGACTGCTGGCTTCCATAATATAAGTGTCACCCCCTAAAAGGCAGGGCCAGCAATCCTTGTATTAGAAATACAAGAAGTAGCAGTTTGTCCAGGCCAAGGAGTCATAGGAAATATGACAATAGTAGCCCATTTTTATAGCAAAGAATCATGGGGGAGAGGATTAGAAGAGGGAAGGCAGGCAGCAAGTATCAAATCCCGACTTAGAGCCTGAAAATTTTCATCCTGAGACATAAAGACCTCTCAAATCAAAGAGGATAAGAGCATTGGCAAGAAGTTGTACATTATCCAGAATACCATAGTCTCACAATTCCACAGCAGCATATTCAAAGATAAGCAGCTATCATAAAAGTACCAACACAAGCCCACTGCATGAAAGGTGACCAAGAAAGGAAGATAAGGACATGAGTAAAAAGCAATTTAAAAATAAACTTTAAAATGATTATCCAAAGAAAAAGAAGTAGAATTCAGCCAAAGAAATCCAGTTTCAAATAAATCACAAGCTTAAGCTAAAAGAGCTTAGGGAAAGAGATTCAAAGGAGAGTCAAGGAGAAACATGAACTGAAATGAACAAGCCAGACGCCAGTCTGGGGAAGTCTTCCAAATCTCACAGCTTGGACATGAAAGAAGCTAGAGGTTTCCCCAAATTTGAGAACAATCCCCAAAATGTACACAATGCTACAAATAACAAATTACAAAACTAAAGAGACTTTTCTACAGTGTCAATAATAAAAAGCAAATGTGAATCAAGCATACAAAAGGAAAGAATTAAATGTTGATCTACTCCTATATAGGAAAAAATAGAAAATCTGTTGTTATGTTAAGAAGTAAATAATGGAATGCAGCCAAAAACTGCAGAGAAAAAAGGTTTACAGGAATGTGTCAGGCAATTAGTTGATAAAAAAAATACTCTGTTATTTTTCTAGATTTTTTTTCATGTTTGTGGCATTATCAGTTTTTAAAATTTGTAACAGATTATAATTCTCCTCTCATTCTAAATATGCACTTCTTTACCTATTAAAAAAAAGGAAAAAAATTCAAAGAAGTAATTGTGAGACTAAGGTAGAGAAGTAGATGCACCAAAATAGAATAAATTTTACTTAAAAAAAAAATCATAAACATTGTAGATCGGCTTGAAGAAATCCCCCAAAAATCTAGAGAGGAACAGATGATTCCAGAGATGGTAACAAATACTAAATACAGACAAAGGAGATTCAACATACTTAATTTATGTTCTCAGAAAAGAGAATAAAATAAATGGAATAGAAAAAATATGCCAAGAAAAGTTCCCTGATATAATGTAAGCTTTGAACCTCAAGATTAAGAGTTTTTTCGGCTGGGCTCGGTAGCTCAGCCTGTAATCCCAGCGCTTTGGGAGGCCAAGGTGAGTGGATTGCTTGAGCCCGCGGGTTCAAGACCCGTCTGGGCAACTTGGTGAGACCTCATCTCTACAATAAATCAAAAATTAGTCGGGCGTGGTAGCGTGAGCCTGTAATTCTGGCTACTTGGAAGGCTGAGGCGGAAGGATCGCCAGAGCCCAGCAGGTCGAGGCTGCGGTGGCCGGGAGCGGCCACTGCACTCCAGTCTGGGCGACACCGTGAGACTCCAACTTAAAAAAAACCCCAAAAAAACAAAAAAAAGAGTTTTTTCAAGTTTAAGAAAAAGTGAAACAGAACAATCAACATCAAGACATCTCCTAGTGAAAAAGCAATCTTACAAACACTCAAGCAGAAAAGTAAGGCATGAAGGCAGGACTCCAGATTCTAAACAGTGATCCTCAATTCCAAAAGGCACTGGAGCAAAATCTGCAGTGTGAATGAAGAGTGTAAATGAAGGATTTTATATCAACAGAACACAAGTGGACACTTAAGCATGTAAAAAAAGTTACAGAACGATAAAATTAATTAAGCCAGTCAAGAAATAAAGCAAGCAATTCAGAGTTGGCAAAACCCTGGAAAATAATTAGTAATGAGCATTCAATCCATTTAAGATAAAATCAGGGCTAAATTACCGTGGGAATTAGGATGAAGAACCTATATGTTATAAATCGTGAAATGAAAATGATATTACTATATCTACAACAAGTGGAGGGAGCGAAGGTGGAAAGAATAATTTCTACTCCTTTCATAATAGGAAACTATAACATGTAGTTTGAAATATAAGTAATATCCTGAAGTTTTTTGTAGTCTTGTTTCTTACTTTTCAAGTTTTAATAAATTCTCTTGTGATGAACAAACGTTTATCCAAAGTTTAGTAACTACTCTTATTTCACTCAGTTTCTTACTTCATTAAATTCCACAGAAGTAAATATATGATTACAATCCCATTTTTATAAAATTATTTCTATCTAGTCACTCAACCAATCATCTTTATCTTTAAGAAAAGCTTTCAAATGATGTTAACAAACGTTCATAATGTGTTTGCTGGATGGTGAAATTTTGGGTCTAAAAATTTTTTTTGTTTTATTTATATTTCCTCAGCACTTTGTTACTTAAAATTTTCACAATGTGCAGGTACCAATTTTACAAAAATATTCAAATCACAATTTTTTTAAAACTGCAGAACCAAATTCTTAAGCAGTAACTTCTATTCATTTGGAGCTTTTAGAAAATGAAAAATTAAAGAAGTCACAAAAGTAGAAGATACAGATAGGGGCAACCCCCTCGGGTCCCCTCCCACTGTGGGAGCTTTTCTGTCCTCTCAATAAATCTTGCTTTCTCACTTAAAAAAAGAAGAAGAAGAAGATGCAGATAGAATCTTTGCAAAACAAAAAGCAACTCACTGTAACAGCAGCCACTCTCCGAGGCTGGGTCACTCCCACCACTCTTCCTTCAGTGGTCCAGCCAGCTTCTGCAAGGTACTACAAACAAAATCACACCTAAGTATCCATGTGACACCACTTTTCCAAAAACAATCTCCTCAAAATGTCCCTGCATTGTGTTAAAAATTACTGAAAAAGGCAACAGCACAGTTCTTATCCCATTAGAACTTTGGAAATTATTTTAAGGATGAAGGATCTTAAATGTTAGGTAATTTACCTAAGTTCACATCAAAGCTGATAAACAGAAGAACCAAGACACAAATCTAGCATTTTACCTTCTCAGTCCTACAAAATCTCCATGTACTATATACATTATCCAAGGATCACTGAAAACAGTGCTAAATCTATAGAACAAATAATTTCATTTATTTTTTTATTTTTATTTTCTTTGAGTTGGAGTCTCACTCTGTCGCCCAGGCTGGAGTGCAGTGGCATACTCACGGCCACCCCAGCGCCGACCCACTGGGCTCCAGCAATCCTCCCGCCTCAGCCTTCCAAGAAGCCAGAACTACAGGCATGTGCTACCACTCCTGGCTAATTTTCTAGTTATTGTAGAGATGAGATTTTGCCAAGTTGTCCAGGTTGGTCTCGAACTTGTGGGATCAGGCAATCCAAGAATAAATAATGTTAAAGCACACACAGTTGATGGCTCAATATAAATATCAACCACAGAACACATTTTTGTCGAATTAAATAAAAACAATTAGATTTCATATATATAAATACATGCCATTAGATTATGTTAATACTCATATATAAAATTTGATTAAATGTACTTACCTGATTTATCAATGTGTTTATTTGATATATATGTATTCAACGGGTTATATACACACTTAAAATCCAATATGAATAACAGTGGCTATCAGAGTTAATAAAATTTTTCTAAAGTCTAATTGTTTTGCAATGAATATATATGACTTCCATAATACAAAAAGGGATTTAAAAAGCTACTGCAGGCATCTGCTCATTTGTTCAAAAGAAATAAAGCAAGGATAGATATTATGGAGACTAAAGAAAATGGCTGTCTACAGGGAACAGGTGGGAAACCCACGGAGAGAAGGGGAAATGGAAATGATAATAGGGATGATGAGGGGGTGGCAATACTCTGAACAGATTTTTGGTGTAGCTCTGACTCTTAGAACCATAGTCCTGTTTCACAGGATGTGGAGGGAAAACAAAAAGAACCACAAACGCTAACAAAGGATCCTTTCTGTATTACAAATGAATAATATAACCACACTGAAAGGGTTATTACTAACCTAAGTAATGATGGAAACTGGTATCCTGACTGGGTGCTATAAGGCTAAAGACAAAAAAAAAAACTATACATAAATGCTGTTACCTAGTTAGTAAAAATTAGTATATACCCAGACAGGGCTATGGGTTAGCAATTCTAAAACTATTTTAATAAATATTTCAGTATTTTGTAGATGATGAGGACTGAGTTTCTCACTCTTGGAGAAAAGCTACAAAGTAAAAGGCTAAAATTAGCCCTGTAGTATCAGATTGGAATCAGAAGAACCAGCATAAACTCATGGTGTTTTATGCAGATACAGATAGCTAGATGCTTTTATATGTACAGTCTAATAGTCACACATCTATTTCCTAAGTCTACTCACTGCAACTCATAGCAATGACATCTCAGTATCAACAGCATCCTAGCAGCCAGATCATGATTTCTAAATACCACTCCCCAATAAAAGGACCCAGGGATTGTGCAGGGAAATAGCAGATGAGCCTGAAATATCTTGTCATACTGGAAAGTGAGGAAGTGGTCCAAGAAAAGATGGAGGCTTTTAGAAAGAAAACAGGAGCCAAAAGGAAGGGGTTCCTAATGATCAAAGATGACATTATTTGAGATTGGGCTCTAACCTATAGGGAAAAAAAGTATGAATCTATATTAATATATACAAATAACCTAATAAATAAATAAATGGGGGCGAAAGGACTGTTCTTCCTGACAGAGGATTTCATTTAATAAAGGTAGAGGGAGAGAGGAAAAAGAGAAAATCATCACTGCTGGTGACAAGATCTACTGAGGGATGCTAAAATTAATTGGTGAAAGAAGAAAAGCAGAATATTTGCAGTCTGAAAATACTGCCCCCAAGATATACATTCACAAAAAAGGGAAAGACAGCTTCACTGATGAAACCTGGCAGGTTAACCAAGTGACCAAGGCTAATTATCACCAGTGTCAAGACACATCAACATCACAAACCTCATGATATCATGCACTAAGAAAGACACGATATCATTTCTGTAGTATTCCTGTCAAAAATGCATTAGCTGGTAGGGTGCAGCAGCTCACGCCTATAATCCCAGCACTTAGGGAGGCCAAGGCAGGAGAATTGCTTGAGCTTAGGAGCTCAAAACCAGCCTAGGCAACGTAGTGCTGACTTCATCTCTACAAAAAAATTTAAAAATTAGACAGGCATAGTGGTACACACCTGTAATGCCAGCTACTCAGGAGTCTGAAGCAGAAGGATCACCTGAACCCAGGAAGTGGAGGCTGCAGTGAGCCATAACTATGCCACTGCACTCCAGACTGGGTAACAGAGTGAGACCCGACCCCCCAAAAAATTAAAAATGCATAAGCTTCTTCTAATCATAAGAAAACATGAAATAAACTCAAATTGAGAGACATTCTATGAAAATAATGCCTATCATTCTTTTAAAGTGTCAAGGTCATGAAAGATGAAGAAAGTCTAAGGAACTTTCACAAACTGGAGGAAACTAGGGAGAAATAACAATTAAACGTAATGCAGCATCCTAGAACTTAAAAGAACATTAGTAAAAAACTTAATGAGACTTAAACAACATCTGTAGTCTAGTTACTAGTACTATACTGATGTTAATGTCCTGCTTTTGATTGCCATACTAGAAGAATATAAGGATATAAGTGAATTCTGTATGTTTCTGCAACTTTTCTATTAGTCTAAAATCAGTTAAAAATAAAGTTTAAAAATGACTGTAAAAAGCAAATTATTGTAGATAATGTAGATTTTTTTGCTATTAAAAACTATAAAGTTCTCTTATATTAAATACATATACATATAAAAATACCACCCCAATCAACACAAATATAAAAACAAAACTACAAGAATAACAGCTAAGATGCACTGAGCATCTTACTAAGTGCCAAAAACCATGCTGAGCATCTGACATGCACTACCCCATTTAATCCCCGCAACAAATCCTATAAGGAAGGTAGCATCACCATCAATACATAGATGAGGAAACAGAGTTCACATAAGGAAATAGACAAAAAAATGGAATTCAAGCTCAGCAAACCAAAGCCATGACACATAACCAGGACACAATCTACCATCCAACTTCAAACACACATAGCCAATCTCTGAGCAGCAGTGTTAAATGAAAGAAAAATAATTTCCACAAAAATAAGCAACCTGTCCATGGTGCTAGTCACCTCAACACACTGTACAATTCAGACTTCTACTGCATACTGAGAGGTGGAATTCTAAAGATACTGAAAAAGTAGGTATCATGCTGAGGTCACGGGGCAGAGGGGTATCATGGAGGAGGCTGAATTCCGTCTCAGTTCTCTATTCTTTTAAAGGATCACCAAAGCTGGTCTTCTAGTTAAAGGACAGAATTAGGAATAACCTCACCAATAACAGTACTAATTAAAACTCTAGTTAAGAAGAGCTTGTTTTCATGGTTCATTTTTTTTTTTCAGAGCTCTAGTAAAAAATATTACCTAGGGTCCACATACAGTTCACGGAATTTTAAAACCACCAAGTATTTGGTGCATTAGCATGCTGTACTTTTCCAAGGAAAGGTACCATATAAGTCTAGCAAACAGTTTGTTGAGAAAAACCTGCTCCATATCCTTGCTATAACCCTCAGTTCTCAGCCTTTCCAACTTTCCTAGGACATAACTCAAATGCCACTTCATGGGAAGTTGGAAACAGTGACTCTCTCAGAGAAGGGGAACTGAGTGGCTGGGAGAAAAGGGAATAATCCTCCACAGAAGGGATATAATCCAGTCACTTTAAAACAGCAAAGCTTTGGAGATTAACCTTTCACCATTCATTCCTTTGTTTTTGAATTTTGTACCATGTAAATACATTTCCTATTCAAATAAAAAGTGCCTATAATAATACACAATTCCTTAAAATAATAAAATTCAAATGCACAGGTACTTTGAGCCAACAACTCCACTATGTTTATCCTATAAATATAACCTATATTTAAATATAACCACTATGTTTATCCTATAAATATACCTATATATGTGCAAAATGATATATGTGCAAATTGACTAACTGCATCATTGTGATAACACAAAATTGGAAACACCCTGAATTCCATCAACTGTGGATTGGTAAAATAAATTATGTGCACATATTGGAATCTATGGAACTGAAAAAAGAATGATACAGTATGTGGAAAAAAAGACAAAGCATGGAGGCAACATACGCCTGACTTCAAAATATACCACAAAGTTCTAGTAACCAAAACAGCATGTTTGGTTGGCATAAAAACAGACACACAGACCAGTGGAACAGAATAGAGAACCTAGAAATAAATCCATGCACTTACATCCAACTGATTTGCAGCAAGGGCACCAAGAACACACCTGGGAGAAAGGAGTTTCTTCAACAGATGGTGCTGAAGCTGGGTGTGGTGGCGTATGCCCATAGTTCCAGCTACTTGGAAGGCTGAGGCAGAAGGATCACCTAAGCCCAGCAGGTCAAGGCTGCGGTGGTCGTGAATGTGCCACTGCACTCCAGCCTGGGTGACAGAGTGAGACTCCAACTCAAAAAATAAAAATGGTGCTGAAAAAACTGGATATTCACATACAAAAAAATGAAACTAGACTCCTATCTTTCACCATATGCAAAAATCAAATAAAAATGGGTTAACGACTTAAACAAAAGGCCCAAAACTATGAAAATACTAGGGGAAACACTTCATGACGTTGATCTGGGCAAGGATTTTTTTAATGAGACCTCAAAAGTACAGAAAACAAAAAGCAAAAATGGAGACTGGTCAAGAAGTACAAAGAGAGTTAGACAGGAGAACTAAGTTCTGGCGTTTAACTGCACAACAGAATGACTATAATTTATTATATATTTCAAAATAGTTAGAAGATTTTGAATGCTCTCACCACAAATAAATAATAAATGCTTGAGGTGATGGATATACGAATTATGAAGATTTTACAGTGTATACCTGTATCAAAGCAACACATTGTATGTCATAAATATATACAGTTATTATGTGCCAATTAAAACCAAAATCAGGCTGGGTACAGTGGCTCATGCTTATAATGCTAGCACTCCGGGATGTCTATGTGGGAGGACTGCTTGAGCCCAGGAGCTTGAGACCAACCTGGGCAACAGAGCGAGACCTCATCTCTACAAAAAAATCAAAAAAATTAGCCAGGCGTAGTGATGCATGCCTATATTCCCAGCTACTTGGAAGACTGAGGCAGAAAGATCATCTGAGCCCAGGAGGTTGAGGCTACAGTAAGCTGTGATCTTGCTGCTGCATTCCAGCCTGGGTGACAGAGACTCTGACTCAAAAAAAAAATTTTTTTTAAACAATGATAGAATAATTTTAAAAGACAAGGTACATTAAAACATGTATAGATATTTCATATTTTAAAAAGGAGAGCATAAATATACTCCTATTTATATATAAAAAATACATTTCTTTGCAAATGCACGAAAAAATCTCTACCAAGAAACTGATAACATTGGTTGCATCTGCATGAAGGAAACGAGTATCAGAAGACAGGGCAGAAGGAAATGTTTCTCTTTTTATGTCCTTTGGAATTTTGTTTTTTGAGATGGAGGTTTCACTATACTGCCTAGGCTTGTGTGAAACTCCTGGCCTCAAGTGATCCTCCTTCTCTTATCCTCTCAAGTAACTGGGTTCCAGGCACAAGACATCGCACCAGGTGCCTTCTGAATTTTAAACCATGTGTGCCTATTGGATATTCAAAAAACTTCAAAATATTTAAATCTTAAAATTAAAAGAAACTACTTTGTTTGCTGTCACATTATCCAGCCTGGATCCTCAGCTCCTACTCTGTCTCCTTCCTGTCATCCTTCCCAGAACTCAGCCCCTCAGAAGGGCACCACAAAGAAATAATAATGAAATTATGGATATGCTAATTACCTTGATTTGAAGGCTATAGAATACGTGTATCAAAACACCACATTGTACCCCATAAATATGCACAGTTATGATGTGTCAACTAAACACAAAATTAAACTTAAAAAACAATGAAAGAAGCCAGCACTATGGGAGGCCACGGCAGTAAGACAGATTGAGTCCAGCAGTTCAAGACCAGCCTGGGCAACACAGCGAGACCTTGTCTCTACAAATAAAAATAAAAATAAATTAGCCAGGTGTGGTAGCACATGTCTAGAGTCCCAGCTACTCAAGAGGCTAAGGAGGAAGGATCACCTGAGCCCAGGAGGTTGAGGCTGTGGTGAGCCATGATCATGCCACTGCACTCTAGACTGGGCAACAGAGTGAGACCCTGCCTCAAAAACAAAAAAGACAGAAAAATGAAATAACAAAAAAAAGATTATCTTCCCTGGCAGCTAAGCCTTCCTGGGGTAAATGAACAGATCACCTGATAAATTTTCATTGTTCCAAGTATCTGCTACCCATCTTTCCTGCTGCTGTCAGGCCTGGCCACGTGACTTGCCTTGACCAATGAAACGTGAGCAGAAGGGCCACTTTCGGTCAGAAGTTTTAAGACCTGTCTCATGATTCTGTCATCTGCCACAAGATCAACAAGTCCCACATTCTCAGCACCGTCAGCCTCAGTCCCAATGATGACATGGAGCCACGTCAAAGCCAATCCAAGATGACCACATAGTATGAGCAAGAAATAAACCTTTGTGTTCTTAAGTCACTGAGATTTTCAGGCTCTCTGTTACCACAACATAGTTTATCCTAAGCTGACTAAATAATCACAGACCTATTCCAAAGCAAACTACAATTATGAAATATCATGTGGCCTTTTACCTCTGTACTATATTCCCTAACCTTATCACTCCCTATAGTGTCCTCACCTGTAAAATAAAAATAATAATAGTACCTATTTCATAGAATCATTGAGGGTTAAATAGATCAACATGTGTTAAGTGCTTATTTTATGTAGCCCTTATTATTGTTTTGTATAATGATTTATATTTCTTGTTATGTTATTATAATATTACTCTCTAAATGATAATCATTCAGTAATTTTTTTTAAATAGAGATACCATCTTGCTAGGTTGCCCAAACTGGTCTCAAACTACGGGCCTCAAGTGATCATCCCACCTCGACCTCCCAAAGTGCTGGGATTATAGGCATGAGCCACTAGGCCTGGACGATAATCACTCAGTAATTTAACCTGGTCTATCTCCTGTGTCTCTCTTTAAGGAACAAGTGTCTTGCTTGGTTCTTGATGCCCATACAGGTACCTTTCTCTTTCAAGCCACCATCTCCTCTGTTGTCTGCATTTCAAATTGTCCTAGTAAAGACTAGGTCATTCCCCTCAGCCTGCCTTTTCCTAGCTGCACATTAGAACTGGGGAAGCTTTTAAAAATACCTAGGTCTAAGTCCCAATCTAAATCCATTAGTAAGAAATGGGAAGGGGGAACAGACGAAGGAATTGAGAACCACACAGAGATGTTGGCATGTCCACAAGTCTGGACCAGGCAATCAATAATATATCATTAACATTATTCAGAATGCGAAGTGATTTTCATCACCTTTCCCTAAGAATCTTTTAACCATAAGACCCTACCACTGGGCTTGCTCTCCCCAAGATCAACAATCCAGGACTGGACCAGGTTTCCTGCATCCTGGCCATGCTGTTGGCTGAAACTGCCACCTACCCATCTTTCCAGAAACCACACTCCTCTTTTGCTTTCTCTGACCATGGTCAGTCTCTTGGTTCCTTTGCCATCTCCCCAGTTGCCATTCTGTCTGTCTGCTCCTGACTTCTAAATGTTGGTGCTTCTAGGGCTTTGTTCTTGAGTCTCAATTCCTGCCATTCCCTCAAACTCCTGCATGTATCAGGACGTCATATGATCAATATGTGGACAATCCCCATGTCCATATCCTCTACAAGTGACTTCTGCCAAGTTTCAGACTCCCAGTCCAGTTTTCCCACTAATAATGTTATCAAAGACTAACAGTGACATAGAGAAAAATAAGTCTGTTTAAAATCAAACACATTAATTCCTCCAAAAATCCAATCCTTACTTTTCTACTGCATTTAGCACTCCCACTGTCCTCCAAGGCAGCAAAGCATGGTCAGTCAGTGTTCGCCTCTATCCCTTTCCCTTTCCCTTTGTCAACGCAAATATCATCTGGTTTCTAACTCCTATAGACCCTATCTCTAAATTTGTTTGCATTCCTATCCTCCCCAGATCATCCCCAAATCACCTCTTGGTCAAAGATGCCATTATACTACCCTTCCCCAGACCACTGCAATAGCCTTCCATGGCCTGTCTCCTCCAGTTTCTAAGTCATCTTGTATCTGATTTTAAAAACTCAACTAAAGTTCAGCTCAGCATGTAGTTTACTTGCTCACAAACTACATAACCACTTTGAAAATCTTAGGCTGGGTGTTGTGGCTCACGACTGTAATCCCAGCACTTTGGGAGGCCAAGGCGAGAGAGGATTACCAGAGCTCACGGGTTCGAGACCAGCCTGGGCAACATGCCGAGACCTCGTCTCTACAATGAATCAAAAAATCAGCTGGCCTTGGTGGCACCTGGAAGGCTGAGGTGGAAAGATCACCTGAGCCCAGCGGGTTTAGGCTGCAGTGGCCATGAGCAGCGTGCCACTACACTCCAGCCTGAGCGAAAGAGTGAGACCCTGACTCACAAAAACTCAACAAACCAAAAAAAAAGAAAGAAAGAAAATCTTAGATGTTATTTACTAAAGCTGAACATCCAGTGATGCTACTTAGATATAGTCCAGCAGTGTATAATGTTCATCAAAGACAAGCACAAGAATATTCATAGCAGCTCTATTCATACGTAAAACCTGGAAACAACACCAATGTCAATCAATAGTAGGAAGAATAAATAAGCCACAGAATACTATACAGCAGGGGTTGCCATACTTTTTCTAGAAAGGACTATTAGTACATTTCTAGGATTTTAGGGTCTTAGGGTCTCTGTCACCACTGCTCAACTCTGAGCCATGGCATAAAAACAGTGGTGGCCAAAACATCAACAAACAAGTGTGGCTGTGTGCCAGCAAAGCTCTCTTTATTAAAATAGGTGGTGGGCTGGATCTAGCCCACGGCTGTGACTTGCTGACCCCTGCTATGCAGCAATGTCAATGAACCAACTGCAATGACAATCAACAAGGAAGAGTCTCTCACACATAATGCTGGACAAAACAAATTATCCCTTAATAAAGCTCAAAAACAGGCAAAGCTAATCTAGGGAGTTAGAAGCCAGAATAAGAGTTACCCTTGTGTTTTTGGTTTTAGGGATGGGGAGAAAGGACAGTTAAAGAACATAAGAGGGCAGGGCTTCTGGGGTTATAGTAATGTTTTGTTTTTTGATTTGGGTGCTGGTAACACAGGTATATTTACTTGTGAAGATGTAACAAGATGTACAATTATGATACAGGCACCTTCCTATATGTATTTTACCTGCAATAACAATTAACATTAAAAAGAAAAAAAATCTGCAAGTTCTCTCAACCTTGTCATTTAATTACCAGTCTTCACCCTTCTAGTCAAGGTTCTTAAGACATACTCTGAACTCGCCCTACACTTCTCCATTCCAAGGCATCTACCCACAATATTCCTTGGATTGGAACAACTTCCCCGTCAGCTCCCACTGACCATTCAAGGTTAATTTCAAATGCCATTTCCTTTCCAAGGTTTTTCCTCATCCTTCTTTCCACTCCTAACCACACCATGTACGCTTTCCTAGGAAGAAAAGGTTCTCCCATAGCACTGCATAATTCTACAATACCTAATTTGTATTTATTTATAACTACACAGTAGTTGACCCCACTTCTTCAACTGCAATTATCTGAGGAAAAAAACTGTTTATTACACATCTTTGTAATGAGTCACCATTGTTCTTTTCAAAGAATGTCTATTCTAATATTATTTTGGAATTATAATAAATCAAAGACAAACTGTTACTTTAGTACTAATCAAAGAAACTGTAAGTCCCAAAAGTTTAATAAAAAATATCTAGTTGAGGTGAGTATTTCCTGAGAGGCAACCTTAAAAACGTAAATGATAATAATTAGAGTTCTCAAGTTATAAAATCCTTCCATCCAAATCTGAGAGCAAAGACACATATTAGACACATACCTGAGGAATCTGCGTGCTTTTCCCACACCCCGTTTCTCCAACAATCACCACAGTCTGATAGTTTTCTATCAAGTATAAAATATGATTCCTAAGCTGAAAAAGAATAAGCACACATTGTAAATGATCATATATTATTTCAAAAGACCTAAACTGTGATATTTAAACATTGTGAGATGAGCTGTTTCCAAAGGAAAGTAAATTTTAAAAGGAACTATCAAAATGTATGCCTAACTCTCAGGTACTGTTGGTGTCAGTACAAGGTGATACAACTGCAATTGAGTGTAATACTTACCAAAATATCTCACGTACATACCCTTTGATTCAAGACTTTCACTTATAACAATTTATACTGAGCACACAGCATACTCACTGCAGCATTGCTTATAATAGCCAAATATTCAAACAACCTAAATGTTCATCAACAAGAGTTTGGTTAAACCAGTTATAAAATATTCAAATAATAGAATAATTTGCAGTTGCTAAAGAGAACAAGTGTCTATTTGTACTGATATGGAATGACCTACAGAGTATGTTAAGGAAAGAGAGCAAAGTGTACAACAGTGTGAATGATACACTAGTATTTGTATTTTTAAAAAAAGGGTAAACACATATATGCTTGCTTATGTGTAGACTATCTCCAGGAAAAAACAAAACAAGAAACTAGTGACAATGCTGCCTCCAGAGAAAGGAATAGGAGTGTGAAGGAAACCCTCTGAATTTTATACAACATGAATTTTTTTCATTTATTAACTTGTAAAAAGTCCCAGAAAAAAATGTTTCACCTCTACCTCTAAATCCAAGTTCACAATAAAGCACCTAGGTTACAAATATGTTTCAACTGAATGAGCCTTTCTTTACCCATTCACTGTGAGCAGAAACACTAGTCTGATCACTAAAAAGTCAGATAATTCCAACACCTTAGCTTCAGAAGATATTTTTGTACACACATTTGATTATAGACACATTTGATGGTCCACAAAGTAATGAAGGTATTCCAAAAACACATGGTTTGGAATGAAGTAAAAAACCTCCTAATTCTTCCATTCTGGTCATTGCTCAGGTAATCTGGTACCACACCAACAGCACGTTTGGAGAGACTCAGAAGAGCTGGGATGTTGCCAGTTTCTAACTAGCAACTAGGGTATTTGTTAAAAATAAAGATTCCAGCTGGGCATGGTGGCTCACGCCTGTAATCCCAGCACTTTGGGAGGTGGAGGCGAGAGAAGTGCCTGAGCCTAGGGGTTCAAAACCAGCCTGGGCAACTTGGCGAGACCTCACCTCTACAATAAATCAAAAAATTAGATGGGCATGGTGGTGTGTGCCTGTAATTCCAGCTACTTGGAAGGCTGAGGCAGAAGGATCACCTGAGCCCAGAACATCGAGGCTCCAGTGGCCGAGAGCACGCTGCTGCACTCCAGCCAGGGCAACAGTGTGAGACTCTGACTCAAAAAAAAAAAAAAAGATTCCTAGCGTTCATGGTTTTTGACTCAGAAAGGCTAGGGTGAGGTCTGTATTCCCACAAGCATCCACAGGAGATTCTGCTGAGGTAGTCTAATGGCTATAGTCCAGATGTTTTCTTCTGGGCTGCTTGGACTTTGTGTTTTGTCTTGAATGAAAGAAGAAGAAAGATTTGAGTTCTTTGCAGGTATTTGGCAAATGCTAGGTTCACTGGGTGAAGAGAAAGATGGATGGATGGATGGATAGACAAATGGACAGGTGGTCAAAGAAAACTTGAAAGACAACTTGAATACAGATAAATGGAGAAACAAACAAGACATTCCAGGAAATGAAAAAACATAAGCAAAAAGAAAAGAAAAGAAAATGGAAATAAACAAACTATGCAAATTCTAGTAGATAGGCATGAAAAGTTCAAGTTTGATTTGAAAATGTGTTACTAGGTGCAGTTAGTATGAAAGGCCTTGAATGAAAAGCGAATGAGTCTGGGTTTCACCTGGGAGGCAGTGTAGGCTGTTTTAAGGAAAGTGGGCAGCAGCGAACAACACTGATTTGAGTGTGAAGACACTGAAGGCATTAATTCCAACTTCATGTGCTAGGCTTAAAGGGTCTAAGAAGCATTGCAAGTGGAAAGAGTCAGATGTGTGACATTCGAGAGAGATAAAAGATTTCCAGTTTAGTGACTGGGATAAGGATACTATCACTTACAGGTGCAGTGAAATTAAACAAAGCTGATAAGTAGGATGGGACTGAGCTTCAGAGAGGTGGAGATGGCGGGGGGAAAAAGAGGACAACTTTGTATAACAGTATCCATGATCCAAAAAGAATGTCAGCTGTTCCATGAAGGGGCCATATAGGCAAAGTGACCCCTAAATGCTGAAGGAGCCAAGAAACCAAAAAACAAGACAGACAATCCAGTTTGTCAGTAAAGCGTGTTTTACCTGGGGCATTTACAGTCAGCCACAGGTCAGGAAGATCTCCACCCTGTTACTCCCCAGACCCAGTGTTCATATACCATAGGCAAAAGGTACATATGCTCCAGTGAGACAATTAAAGGCAACCCTCCAGACCAGGCAAGAATGCTATATGTGTCATAGCCTATAATTTGTGTGATGTGATAACATCAAGATTGACAAGTCTTACACTAAGGATAGTAAATAAAGTAGAAATCAGGAGGTATTCACGGGACTGGGGCTAACCAGGTCAAGATGGCAAATCAGCAACCAAGATGGAGTCACTTTTTGTCTCCACACCAGCCTACAGGAGGCAGACAAGGGAAAGGCTGGCTTGGAATGGTGCTGGGAAAAAGAGGGTAATCTTTAAAGATCTGTTGCTGTTTAGTTCCAACTTCTGTTTTTCAAACTATTTTTACTTTTAGTTTGAATGGAGAAGGGAGTGGTGAAGGGGTAATTTTGTATGCTTTTCTCCATCTAGATTTATCTTTAACATCTTATAAAATCTCAATTGTGCTTAAACTCTGCTTTGCTTTGTATCAGTAACTTTTACTCTTCTTCTTACCATTTTAACTTCATTGGTACTTCTCAACATTTTGTTTTCTTTTTTTTAATTTGCTGTTTCATTTATTTCACCTTGTAAGTACAGTTGGGGGACACAGAATAGTCAAGAAAAGGCCAAAACTTAAATTATTAAATAAACAATAATTTATCTTATACTTGAGCATTTCTACATGACATATAACTTGCTAAACGCCCTGCAGAAATTACTCATCTGGTCCTCACAACAACTGTATGAAGTAGGTACTATTAGTCCCAAGTTGTAGATAAGAAAATAGAAGCACAGAATGGTAGAGCGAGGTCACAGGGCACCCAAACATTGAGGCTGGAGTTAGAACCCTGAAATCTAGCTCCAGAGCCCAGGCACTTCACCATGACTCAAACTATGTCCCGCAGTGGTGAGGAAACAGCAGTGAACCCATCGTCTCATCTCCTGAGTGTCAAACTTGTCAACATTCAAACATAATGAAAAGCTGGCCACTTGAGGAAAAATCCAGAGTGTCAGTTCATAAGTGACTAAAATGCATGGGTCCACATAAAACTCCAATTAAGGCAACGTGGCTAAATTAAGAAGGCTGTTGTTTCATATCCATTTGGAGAAAAAATATATTTGTAGAAGAGGAATTATCAGTTCAGTCTAGATAAAGGAACTCCCTGAGTATAAGAACTTGGCACCTGTCACCCACCACTGTCCAGGAGAAAGAGAGAAAGAGACACAGGTGCTGGAGGCACACCGATTTGGGTCACTCCAGAGGCATCCTGAACATCAGGGAGAATTCATCACCCTCATCAGGAATATATGAAATAAATATTCCTCAAGTTTATCTAACCCGCCTTTGGCTCTGCACTTCCTGATTACATGTGGTTTCCCACATGGACTTGCCAACAGGAAGAAAGTGTGTCCATCAGCTGTGGCCATCTGTACTGGAAAAATATGGTTCACCATAAATGTACGTATTCTGAATGAATTCGGTTTACAAACTTTGGTCTCTTATAGCTGAACAAGTGTCCATTTCATGAATACTACTAAAATTGAGCATCTGAATGTGCACTTCCTATGCAGTAACCACACCAAAATCCCACCACTGTCTCAGAAGAAGTTAAAATTCTAACTGACCTCTTCAACTGAAACAACCCTGTATTCCCAAGTAATCTTGTTTAAAGGGATGTCTTTAAAAATAAAGCAAGGCCGGGTGTGATAGCTCACACCTGTAATCCCAGCACTTTGGGAGGCTAGGCAAGAGCATTACTTGAGTCCAAGAGTTGGAGACCAGCCTAAGCAATATACCAAGACCTAGTCTCTGCAAAAATTAAAAAACTCACCAGGTGTAGGATCACCTGAGCTCAGGAGGTCGAGGCTGTGGTGAGCCGTAATCATGCCACTATACTGCAATGAGACCCCAACTCAAAATTAATTAATTAATCATAAGAAAGCAAAAGTTGTCTGTATGTTGGTAATTTGGTAAAGTTCATTGTGCTATTTTCTCTACTTTTCTGTATGTTTTAAATTGTCCATAATTAAAAGCAATGAAGGGAAAAGAGAATGTCATTCCAAATCTTTCAGTTTTCCATATGTAAAATCAAACTGAAAAAACCTTAAGGACTTTCAAGACTTTTCAAGACTCATAAGGTTAGCAACACACACACATTTTGAAAAGTAATCCCTTAGGATAAAAATTTCTCTGAGTTCACTGTGTTCTCAAGAATCATTAAGAGGATCTTACTCCTTTCAGCACCAAACATAAAGCTATTGCAGGCACAGATTCAAGCCCACAGCTGCACATGCTTGTCTGACGTACCTTGAACACCGGCAGCTTCTGCCTCTGCTGCTCAATGGAAAGGGCAGCATACGGATTGTAAACAACTGTTGTCCCAGAGTTTTCAGTGAGACTTTGTCTCTCTTCCGAGATGCTGACCCCTGGCCCCTCTGTACCTGCAGCAGAAATGTTTTTTTCAGATTTTCTGATGCAGTGAACAGAAAAAGGTATTAAGGTTACAAATTTTCACAACGACAAAGATACAAGACAGAAGCAATGCTTTTTATCTCAAACTATTAAAAGGGATTCAACTTTAACTTTAAAAAAGCATCTAGAAAAGTACCTATCAGGACCATAAAAAACTTCCCTAAAAGCTTCAAGGCAGTGCCAAGAACAAAGGAGATGGCAGTCTCACTAGGCTCCAAGTCGGCCACCAGAACTGTATATTCCAGGGAATGGTGGCTTCAGCTCTGGCTTCCACGTCCACATTATTGTTAAATTCTTAACAAAAGTGAAAGAAACCGAGTGGGAATTAGCTGAGGCAAGGATGAATCTTGCTACTGCAGGATGGCAACAAGGTTCAGGGACAGCAAGACAGAGGACTCAATGCAGCCACTCACTGCCTTCATCTCTCACCCTGGTACCTCACAGGTTCCTTTCAGTCCCTTAGATTGGCTTCTTGCTAGGAAAAATGACAAACTGGTGCTCAGGACAGTGAAGAACAGGGAAGCCATAACCCATCAAGAAGACTTGTTGAAGGTATCAGACTTTTAGCCTGGAAAGGAAAACAGGCTCAGGAGAAACATGGTTCAAATTTTATGATCAGCTTCCATAACTTTTCATGCTGATTTGTTTGTGTATCCCCAGGATAGAACTAGGAGTAACAAGTAAATGACACAGGGCCTAGAATTCGCTCAGCATAAGGAAAGTATTTCTTTTTTTTTGAATTGGAGTCTCACTCAGTCGCCCAGATTGGAGCGCAGTGGCCGCTCCCAGCCACTGCAGCCTCGACCTGCTGGGCTCCAGCGATCCTTCCGCCTCAGCCTTCCAAGTAGCTGGAACTACAGGCGTGTGCTACCACGCCCGGCTAATTTTTTTTTTTTAATTGTAGAGATGAGGTCTCGCCAAGTTGCCCAGGCAGATCTCGAACCTGCGGGCTCAGGCAATTCACTCATCTCGGCCTCCCAAAGTGCGGGATTACAGGCTGAGCCACGGAGCCCAGCCAGGAAGGTATTTCTAAAAGGTGGAGCTGTTCAGTACAGGAGTATGCTGCCTTGTCAATCAACAAAATCCTCACTAGTTCAAACATGTGCTAGACAGCAGCCTCCTATTGGGGTATCACAGGCATAACTACCAAAAACTATCATCTCCCAGGTTATCTGAACTCAGAATCTGTGATGCAATGTGAGAAAGTGCATGGGCTTTGTGACAAGAATATTCAGCCCAGTGACTTATTTTTATACTTTTTAGGGGTCCCAGATTCCTTCAACAATCTGATAAAGGCTGTGAACTCCCTCTCCTTAAAAATACACCAGAATATAATTTTTCAGAATATAAAATGATGGGGTTCTGTGCACTAAGTTTAGAATCACTGTTTTAAATATCTGACCTTTTTCCATTTGCTTCCAAGAACACAGTTGTGTTCCAGAAGTTCAAGACTGCCAAAATCAGGTAAGTGGGGCACTGTTGTATTGCTTTTGCCAAAATGCTAATCTTCCTTTCAACAAGATAAAAGAACAGGACCTGGAACAAAGCCTGTGCTCAAAGAAGTGGGTTTCCTTTCCTGTCTTCCCTTATTATCGCAACATCTTAATATTTCCTTGTAATCTTTACCCAAGAAAATTACTGCAAAGAATACCTTATCTACCCCTGTTGTGTTTTTGTCCTGATTCCTTCCTGTGCAAACCACATTTTAAGCCTTCACACCCTCTCAGGAATATTTTAACATTGCTCCTGCAAGGTCTCCTACTTCCTCCTACACCAGGATTATTCCACCCGGTGTCTTCTGCACTACCCCATCCCTCCCTTGCCTCTAACCTACAGCCCAGTTCATCTCAGTATACTGTTATGAGAATAGCTACTGTCAGTCAATGAACAGCATATCTTCGTCCTTACAAAAGACTTCATTCAGCCAAACCAGAACCTCGGGGCTGCTTTCCCTCTGTAACATCCCATGGCCCACTCTGGCTGCTTATGGTTTTTTCCTTGAGTGTATGCTCAAGGCTTAAGGGAGTAACAACTTCATGATTTTTGCAAACCATAAGCATCTTCATTTCTCTATTTTAACAAGGCTGATGTGTTTTATCCCACATTACCTTTAACCCAGTTTTTAAAAATTTGAGTGGTAACCCCTTAGTGGGTTATGAAATCAATGTAGTAGGTCATACCACACTTTTTAAATAATGAAATAAAACAGAAAGCATCAAAGCACATTCCAGAAAGCAATACTGTTTTTGTACAACTTTTTTCAGTTGTTTATGTGTGCTAGATCACAACACCATATATTATTTGCTAGGGGTCAGGTCAAAAAAGCTTCAAAGCTATTGCTATAACATTTTTGTCAAGTATATGGTCAGCAATCATTAAACACTTAACAAATTAGCAAATGAAACTGGACAGGCCCTTCTGGTCCATGTGTGCTAGCAAATTAAGTAAAAGTTTCTCCTAGAATAATCTCAGGCAGATCATACACGGCTCTTAAGTCATACTCCTAAAGTAGAGATCACAAACTGGTGGTTTAAGGTCCTCAGACATGTATTGTTAAAATCTTTTAAATAGTTCATTTAAAACAATGTGCAAAATTTTCCCATTAAAATCTGGATATTAGGCTTCTTTTTTTTTTTTTCTTTTGAGTTGGAGTCTCACTCTGTCGCCCAGGCTGGAGTGCAGTAGCACACTCACGGCCACAGCAGCCTCTACCTGCTGGGTTCAGGTGATCCTTCTACCTCAGCCTTCCAAGTATCTGGAACTACAGGCACATGCCACCATGCCCAGCTAATTTTTTGATTTATTGTAGAGATGTAGTCTCGCCAAGTTGCCCAAGCTGGTCTCATACCCCCAGACTCGGGCAATCCTCTCCACTCTCCCTCCCAAAGTGCTGGGATTACAGGTGTGAGCCACCACTCCCAGTCAGCCTTCTTTAAATAAAAATTTTGAAAAATCAGGCAGTTCTGAGTCCCTGTGATAACAGTTAGATGGACCCAAGTGCACACTGCTTTAGAAAGCATATGCAAGCTTCAGTGTAGATCTACACTATTGTATCTAGCCAG
>CAUYQG010059185.1:0-15776 GCA_963574415.1 Tarsius wallacei | reverse complement strand
GTCGCCCAGACTGGAGTGCCGTGGCCGCTCCCGGCCACCGCAGCCTCGACCTGCTGGGCTCCAGCGATCCTTCCGCCTCAGCCTTCCGAGTAGCTGGAACTACAAGCGCACGCTACCACGCCCGGCTGATTTTTTTTTTTTTTTTGGTTCATTGTAGAGATGAGGTCTCGCCTGCCCAGGCAGATCTCGAACCCGCGGGCTCAGGCATTCCACTCACCTCAGCCTCCCAAGGCGCGGGATTACAGGCTGAGCCACCGAGCCCGGCTTGCAATTTCACTTTTAAGGGCATATTTTGTAGTTAAATGTTAGCATTTTAAGTGAGAAAATATCTTTAACAGGCAATAAAATAGCAATCCTTCTTAACATGTATGTGATTTGATCAAGTCAGTCTTGGCAAAGGGAGGGGGGATTTCTTCAGAAGACATCCGCTAAAAGAGTTTCTCTCTTATCACACATAGAAAGCCTAGGAAGGCTTCACCATGAACAGCAAGTGCTGTGGACAAGGAGTTTAGGGGTAAGATGTGCCTGGGTTCCAATTTAGGCTTTGACCATAGGTACTGTGTAATTTTGAGCATAATCTGACTGAACCTCAGTTTCCATGTGTATAAAAACAGTAATAAAATGCAATCTTGGGAACTGTCCCTTTGTTTTTATATTTTGCTGTTATGCTGTTCATGAGTTTTAAAAGAAAGTGGGGGAAAAAGTCATAAGGGGTAAAAACATGTCTAATATGGAACCCAGAACAGATCAGGATCTCATGAAATGGTAGTTTCCCTTGCCCTATAAGGAAAGCACCCTAGATATTCAATCCTGGAAAACTAAATTTCAATTTTCTCCAGACTTCTAAAATGAAATGAAAATTCAACTTTAAAATCAACATATTTTAAAGCTATTTTTACTCCTCTTGGCATCCTTCTCATCCCCTTTCAGAAATCCATGAAGGTGCACATCAAAGCGGATCTCACTGATGAAGACAGTGTATACCTCTTCACTAAAACCAAAGACACAGCAATAGAATCACCCAATGAGAACTGCAACTCAAGAACACTTGGTATTTACATCTTTCAACAATATCCCAATGTGTGGCACCGTAAGAGGGAAAACCATGTGCCATACGAGCACAGAGAATAGGAAATCACTTCTCACCACAAAAAGGATTTCACAAAAGTTAGCATTCAGACTAGGGCCTGCCAGATAGAATGGCTTCTGATGGCCGAGGATGGGCAAGAGAACATTCCAGGCAGAAGGGGAAATACAATAACCAAATCAGACACTGTAAAGGAGCCATCCCACATGGCATGTTAGTGCTAGGCTAGTGTGTTGGACTCGGTGGAATTCCTTCTCCACTACTCACTTAGGTATGTGACCTGGGACAAGTTACTTAACTTTCTTAAGACCAATTTTTTTTCTCTTTCTAAAAGGAGGATGATAGCCACCTCAGAGAGATGTTCAGGGGATCAGTTGAAAGAATGCAAACTAAATCACTTAAGCCTGAGACTAACACTAAATTCCCAGTAACCTGGAGCTGCTGCTATTCTCATCTTATGATCACACACGAGACATCCCTTCTACAGACTAAATAAATAGGCCTTTGAGGAGACTTTCTAGATGTGACTGAAGAGCTTGTTAGAACAATTCCTTACCCATGCCATGAATCAGAGGCAAAGGGTGTTATATAGATAGCTAAATGTATTTCCCCATGTACACTAGGAAGCTCCTACCTATTAAAGCTTGAAAACAAAAAACACCAAAACCTTTCTCCAGCAAGGTCCCTGCTTGCTGTATGCTTTAAACTCTTGCATTCCAGAGAAAAGCCTGGAATAATCGAAATGTTTACAGAGTGTCATATTGGGGTCCATTGAGTTTCTTATCAACTGAGAATTAATAGAAAGCCAATTTGTCTTAACTCAAAAAAAAATCTGAAGTCCATGAATATATCCCTTGCCTCAGGACATGCAGTGTGGCCATAATTTAATCTCTCTTTAATGATTTAAGACCTAGCAGTGCCCCAGGTCGATATAATTAACGAAAGTTCCACACAATTGAGGTTTTGCAGAGCAGAGGCTGGGCCAATTGCAAAGGTAAGCTGATGGGAGTGGGAGCGAATTTGAGACTAAGGTAGAAGATAGGGCCCTCTCAGTCAGGGGCTTTCAGAAGTTACCGTAATCTACATAAGAAATAAGATTTACACTGAATCCCCATATACACACATACGTGACTTAAACAAGGGTTTCTCAAAGCAACACTCACCCTCATTTTGAAAACATCCTATTTTCCACTCTATTGTATTTCTTTTTCTTTTTGAAAGCAGGATTTATTGAGAGGACAGAAAAGCTCCCACAGTGGGAGGGAACCCGAAGGGGTTGCCCTATTGTATTTTAACTGTTAACGATGAACCAATAAGTTGATCTTAGTAAATAACAGTCTGAAAAATCTTTTAATGGGTAGCACTCAGACTATACTATGGGGTGCCAGACCTGTGTTTCTGGAGAGGGAAAGTCACATAGAATGAAGAAAGTAAGTCAACACAATTTCAATTAAAAATTAAAAAGACTAAAGGTTACAGCATTTTACCATAATTGAGAACTTATTGGGGAAAGAGGTATAGCTCCGTGAGGCACGGTTATAGGGCGTTTCCCTTTCTCCCCACTTCACAGAGTTATTTAGGGTGCATAGAGGGGAATCCTAACACTCATTCAAAAGGCCAATCGTGGGTGGCTGTCTATAAGGGACTCTCTGGTGGCTCCAGGTCTGATGTCATAGCTAGCCCAAAGAGGGGCAATCGGTTACCTTTTGAGGGGCCTACAGCATGCCCTAATATTGACACACCTTTCTTCTGCAGAATAAGCCAAAAATCACTGAAACATGAATTTTTTTTTCACTTAACTGTCATATATGTCTATGGGAGCTCCAAGTCCACCAAAGGAACTTCTCTATAAAGAAGCTTCTATCAGTGGGGATCCTACTATGTCACAGGCCACCTGTCCGGCACAGTACTGCCGTTCAGGGAAAATAAACTCCTTGCAACTATGAGAAAACTGTTGGCAGCCACTCATATTGGCAAATTGCTGTGTGCATGTGGACACGGCAAGATTCCTATCAGCAGGGGCTTGCTCTCCTGTGAGGAAAGATGGCTGTGTTTCAAGAGGCACCGGGAAGGAAAAACTGAGTTCAGCATTCCCAACAATAAGTAGCACATGAAAGAAAACAAGCTCTGCTGAACTGGGCCAGCCAAGGGATCTGGTATTAAACTGAAGCAATGGCAACCATGTCATTTCTAAGTCTAGGACCAAGGACACAGATTATGCATCTCTTAGAACAGAATGGCCTTGAGCATGTAAAACGGAAGTGAACTGGGTAAGGAGTTTTAGAGGAAGCAAATATTTGCCAGGGTGCACAAGGTTAAAGCAACATCAGAATAATCGTATTCATGGGAGAACATACAGGCCATATGAATTTAAAACAGCATTTTTGGAATTTTACAGGAAGGAAATCTGCCCATTACAATACCCAGAGGACAATTTGCAAGATACTAAAAGCAGCAGTAAGCTGAAATCCTACCAGGACACAGGAACTTCCAGTGTGGCTAGCTAAGGAAACACCTCCCAGAAAGTCAGGATGCAACAATGAGTCTGAATGATGAAGAGGTTATTTCTTACAGCCACGTGCTTTAGAATATCTTGGCTATTTGCCCTGTGGTGTTTCTTCAATAGGACTATCGTTTTATTAGAAAAGTTATGGGGAAAAAAATCCCTGCTTACACCCTCACATCGACTCTGCAAGTCACAAGGAGTATAGGCCTGGGTTCCATGGACCTGCCCATTCTACCAGGTGCCTCAGCATGTCTTCTACTGTTGGTGTGATCATGCACTTGTGCTCAAGATAGCCTTGGGACTGGAGTTCCATGATGCTCCACTCTTTGAGCTGATTATCATCCAAAACTTATCTCAGGGATTTGCTTAGCAGTCTCACTGATCGTAAGTACAAGAAATTTGATTTCAAACAGGGACAACTGCTTGGAACAGAGAGCAATTTGTAATTTTAAACGTTTCTCTATGAGGAGAGAATGAATAATGGTTATTCAAAGTCAGAGTAGTAATTATGAAACAATTTGTATGAGCAATGAAAAAAACCTGTAAAGGAAACTGCGTCTGTCCTATTGCTAAGCAGGTAGTCTTACTAAAGAGTGGAGAGGGCAAGTATACGTACCTGTTTTGATCATCAACAGCAAGAGGTTTCTTTCACTATTTGGTTCCAATATGGTTTGTCTGATGCTGGGGTATAACCCATTTATGTTTTGGGGAAAAAAAAACTAATTAGCAAGCACATATAAATTAGTGGGACTGGCAGGAAAGAATTTCAAAAGTTTTGTCTGAAAATGAATATCTGAATCCTTTGCCAAAGATGGGAAGCCTGTGATGAGCTTCATGAGGTACTATTTATAAAGGCCTTCATAGTGCCCCCCTGGAGTTCAAAATGCAGTGGCCACACTGACCCATGGCCTACCTCACCTGAAAGGGCCCACACAGCTAGTGTTAACAGTGTTTTAGAAAATGGGCTTTGGGGTCAGACAGAGTTCCATTAGAGTCTCATTCTGCAACTTACTGCCTTAGGACTTGGGGCAAATTACTTATTTTCTGTCTTAGCTTCCTCATCTATTAAATAAAGATACCATTACTACTACCTTTTTCACAAGGTTGTGCTAAGGACAAAATTAGGTAACAGTCAGTGCAAGCCATATAGTAAACATTCAATAGACATTAAAGTATCATAATTATTATTTTAGATTATTCCAGAGTTTGTTTTACTTCTCTCTTTCTGGCAAGAATGTTTCTAAAAACAAAAGAACATTAATCCTCATCAACAGAGATGGGAAATAGCATCTATTTCATAAGAAATTTAACCAGAGATCTACATCATCTTCCTCAGGAAACGGAAATAGTACAGCAGTAAGATCCCTTTATGACACCACCTCTGCCCCCCAAAGTCTTGCCAAAACCTAACAGAAGAGATATTGTATAACATTTTTCTTCTCTTGAAGGCATCCAGCTTCGACTAGAAAAATCCCTGTACCCAAGTTAAAAGTAGAAAATTCAAACTAGATCTTGGAGTGCTTCCTTTAAAATTGATTTCATTGGCTGGACTAATTCACTTTTTTCTCTTCTAATCTTCAGAGTTCCCGGTAAAGGTGCAATTTATTTTCATGGAGGGAAGTAATAAGTCATAAAAGAACCCCCAAATACACATCCGTGTAAGGCTGCTACTAAACAGGAAGAGGAAGGGTAATCTGAAGTGGCAGCAATGGAGTATGCAAAGTCCAGGCAGCATGTTCTCAAGTTCAGTGCCTAGAAATTTACAATGGAGTTAGAACAGGCACCCACCTCTCCCCCACCCCCACAGGAGCCACATCCTACTTCCTTTGTGGCCTTTGCCCTATATAAGTGTTTTCACATTTGTGCTTGCAGCAGGGGCTCACTTCCCGGATCCCTCCTGACCATAGCTTCTTATCAGGTTATGCACTGGAGCAGCAGTAGTTGAGAAACATCATATGGCTGAGGTTCAAGTGCTGATCCTTGCACCTCTGAGTCTCAATGTTCTCATGTTCCTGAGAGGCTGGAAGTTTCATGAGGCCCTTTTAAAGGCTGCAGAGGACAGTGTCAATCAATGTGAACTCCCTCATAAAGGAACAGGACAGGAAGGAAAAGAAAGTCTGGATGCTGAGAATAAAGTCCCTATGTAGGTGGAGGAATTGGTAATGCTGATACCATGGTGGCTTCTTCTTGACCACATCTAACTCAGCCCATCCCAGAGAGAGATGGGGTAGAGCCAGGGACCTGGGTAAAATAACTGGATGAAGATCTGTTGGGTGAAACACAGACTAGGGGAGTCACAGTCCTAACAGGGGAACAGGGTGTGTGCCAAGTCTCAGGGTCCAGGAACACTGGCTCTGTTTTAAATCAGCTACAAGACAGATCTCTAAAATGATTTGAATAAATCTTTTTACAAAAACCTGTGATTGTTTACATATATACATATGTTGTGGAATAAAGGCATGAATGCTTGGTGGTGTTTATTATCTAAAGTCTTATAAAGTCTGTTGGAGTTTTTATTTATTTTATTTATTTATTTAGAGTCAGGATCTTACTCTGTCACCCAGGTTGGAGTACAGTGGCACAGCCACAGCTCACTGCAGCAACTCCATGGACGAGGGTGATCCTTCTGCTTCACCCTCTTAAGTACCTGGGACTATAGGCAAGTGCCACCACTCCCAGCTAGGTTTTTATTTTTTTGTAGAGATGATGTCTTGCTATGCCACTCAGGCTGGTCTCAAGCTTCTGGGCTCAAGCAGGACTCCAACCTCAACCTTCTAAAGTGCTGGGACTATACGTGTGAGCCACCGTACCCTGCCTGAAAGCCAAATTCTTAACAGTGGCATTGTTAGAACACACAGAATTTAGCGTTTTGGTGTATATTGCCAAATTGCCCTCCCAAAGGGTTTAGTCAGCTCACTGTCTCCAGCAATCCCCTCTCCTGTTATCCCCAGCAGCATTCATGTGGCAGGACACCTGCGTTTGAATAGATTTTAAGACCATGTCTTAATTGGCTCCCCTGAAGCCGCACTGTACAGAAGCCATGTACAGAGTCCACATGGAGAGAGATGCCCAGGGAGCCCTGACCTTACAGCTGCCCCCCTGGGGCAGGTACTCAGATTTAACCATCTCCAACCCAGCTGATGCTCAGGGGGACCACATTTGTTGTCTCACGAAGCCCTGCGCAGTCTGCATTTTCCTGAGCAGAAGAAACATCGTGTTTCTAATGAATTTGTCTTCATGTTTCCATCTTTGTTTTACTGTCTAGTGATCTAATAAATTTGGGTGATACCTTTTAACTATCAGCTGTGAAACCTGAAAACCACCTTAGGTATACACACCCCTCCCCCTTCAGCCTCTGGGCTTTGATGGTTATGCAGTGGTTTTTATACTTTTGGTGGTTTCCTTTATAATGTTAAATGCCTTTTTCTTTTTAAATTAAGCCTACTTAGATGGTGTGTATTAGCCACTAGACAAAGGGAAGAAATTTATAAACTTTGTTTCCCTGATTATTGTTTAGTAATTGTTATTTATACACTGATGTATAATATTCATCTTCTGTAACCATCATGGTCACCTTTATGCTTGAATGGCAGTGTGCAGGGTCTGAGATTTCTGGGCCTTGCTTTTTAGGGATAAGGATCTCACTGTCACCCAGGCTGGAGGGCAGTGGTGTGATCGTGGCTCACTGTAGTCTCAAACTCCTGGACTCAAGGAAATCTCCTGCCTCAGCCTGCCAAGTAGCTGGGACTACAGGCATGCACCATCACACTGGACTAATTATTATTATTATTATTTTTTGAGTTGGAGTTTCACTCTGTCACCCAGGCTGGAGTACAGTGGCATGCTTGCTCACGGCTACCGCAGCCTCAACCTGCTGGGCTCAGGTGATCCTCCTGCCTCAACCTTCCAAGTAGCTGGAACCACAGGCACACTCCACCATGCCCAGCTAATGTTTTGATTTATTGAAGAGATGAGGTCTCACCAAGTTGCCCATGCTGGTCTCGAACCTGTGGGCTCAGGCAATCCTCTCACCTCAGCCTCCCAAAGTGCTGGGATTATAGGCGTGAGCCCCCATACCCGGCTTGGGCTAAAAGTAAGTCTTGCGTAGAGACAGAGTCTCACAAGGTGGGTACAGTGGCTCAAGCCTATAATCCCAGCACCTTGGGAGACCAAGGCAAGAGCATTGCCTGAGCTCAGGAGTTTGAGACCAACCTGGGAAACATAGACCTTGTCTCTACAAAAAAAAAAAAATCAAAATTTGCCAAGTATAGTGGTGTGTACCTGTAGTCCCAGCTACTCAGGAGTCTGAGGCAAAAAGATTGCCTGAGTCTAAGAGGTCAAGGCTGCAGTGAGCTGTGATTGTACCACTGCATTCCAGCCTGAGCGATAGAGTGAGGCCCTGATTCAAAGAAAAAAAATATAAAGTCTCACTGTGTTACCCAGGCTGGTCTTGAACCCCTGGCCTCAAGTGAGCCTCCTGCCTTAGCATCTCAGGTCCCTGGAACTTCAGGCATGAGTTCTGCTCCCCCTCCTACCTCTCAGCACTTTTTTTTTCTTTTACAGTCTGAGTCTCACTGTCGCCCAGGCTGGAGTGCAGTGGCATGCTCACAGCCACCACAGCCTCAACCTGCTGGGCTCTGGTGATCCTTCCACCTCATCCTTCCAAGTAGCTGGAACCACAAGTATGTGCCACCACACCCGGTTAATTTTTTGATTTATTGTAGAGATGAGGTCTCACCAAGTTGCCCAGGCTGGTCTTGAACCTGTGGGCTCAGGCAATCCTCTTGCCTCTGCCTCCCACAGTGCTGGGATTACAGGCATGAGCCCCTGTGCCCAGCGAAAAAAAGTGTCTTCTATTGTTTACTTATTTTGGTTTTGTGTTGGTCTTTTGGGCACCCATGTCTTTCTTAGATCTGAAATGAGTTTGTTTTTTAATGTTCAGTTTTTATCTCATCTTTGAACTGTTTTTATTGAGTTCCTGTAACTCAAAAAGTCCAAATGGTGAATCTCCATGTGGGTCATAATTTTTCCAAGACTGGAATGTTTGCATTTGTATGCTATATTTTGTCGCTGTTGTTTTCTAATTCCAAAATGTTTGGCTGAATGCCACATCTCTGTTGTCTTCCTCTCCTGTTCATGCTGAGCAGCCTCAGCTCTTCCCTGACCTTGGCCTTGGAGGTGACTTCCCCAGCTCCTGTCCCTTCTTATCTGTGCCTTGTCTGCTTCCCTGGGAGCTATAATCCCAAGGCTGAATATTGCCTTCTTAGCTTTTCTGTAACTGACCAGAAATGGAGATGAGCTCAGAAAAGGCTGTGCCTGGCCTTGCTTGGCAGGTAGCCTGTGGTTTTACTTAGTGTCCTAGACTGGGGTTCTCCTCCCCTATGGGGGAGGGGGCAGTAACTGCTATTCCAAGAAAAATGACTGCCAGCACTGGAGAATTCCCACATAAGCAGTGGACCTTGGACCTGCGGCTTCCCCAGGGGAGGGGCGTGCTGGAGTGTTCTCTGCCTCACTTCTCACTCTTTAGTGGCTACTTCTTCCTGTGACCTCTGCAGAGGCAGGCAAGGCCATGTACTAAGTGGCTTTGGGCCAGGGTGGGACGGGGAGGGAGGTGTCCCACACAGTACACAATTCACAAAACACAGTCACCAAGATAAAGAATATGTTGATGCAGTATTTTAAAAATCAAAGAATGTGGCTGGATGTGGTGGCTCATGCCTGTAATCTCAGCGCTTTGTGAGGCTGAAGCAGGAGCCTTACTTGAGGCCAGGAGTTTGAGATTAGCAAGGTAGAGAGACCTCATCTCTGCAAAAAAATTTTAAAAGTTAGCCACATGTGGTGGTACTCACCTGTAGTCCCAGCTACTCGGGAGCCTGAGACAAGACAAGAGACCCAGTTGAGGTCAGAAATTTGGAGTTGCAGTGTGCTGTGATGGTGCCACTGCACTCCAGCCTGGATGACAGAGACCTTGTCTCTAAAAAATAAAAGGATGTAAACATTTGAATATTCCACGATAAAGCCTAAACAAAGGACCTGACAGGGTAGGGATTAGGGTGAGGCAGTGAGACCATGCCCGCAGGGGCAGGGTGGATCTATCACCTTCCACCAGCTGACAGACTGCTTTCTATTTCTTCATGTTTAAAAGATCATAGTCCTTGAATCCCCAGGTTCTAACTTGCAGAGTAAGAACTGAGGTCTATTAAAATCACAGCAGGCCTGCTACAGTGGCTCACACCTGTAATCCCAGCATTTTGGGAGGCAGAGGCGGCCTGGGCAACTTAGTGAGACCTCATCTCTACAATTAAAAAAAAAAAAATTAGCCAGATGTGGTGGCACGAACCTGTCGTTCCAGCTACTTGGAAGGCTGAGGTGTAAGGATCACCTGAGCCCAGCAGGGCGAGGCTGCGGTGGTTGAGTCTGTGGTGGCCATGCGCGTACCACTGCACTTCAGCCTGGGCGACAGACTGAGGCTTCAACTCAAAAATAAATAAAGCACAGCAGTGTTAAAAGTTTTCTATGGGTAGGCTCACGTTTAGAATCCCAGCACTTTGGGATGCTGAGGTGGGAGAATTGCTTGAGCCCAAGAGTTCGAAATCAGCCTTGGCAACATAGCAAGACCTGTGATCCCAGGTACTTGGGAAGCTGAGGTGAAAGGATCACCTGAGTCCAGGAAGTTGAGGCTGCGGTGAACTGTGATTGTGCCACTGCACTCCAGCCTGGGTAACAGGATGAGATCCCGACTCAAAACATTAAAAAAAGATTAGTAACTGGGCTACTAATCCCGCGCCTGGGGAGGCAGGCTGAGGTGAGTGGATTGCCTGAGCCCGTGGGTTCGAGACCCGCCTGGGCAACTTGGCCAGACCTCATCTCTACAATAAATCAAAAATTAGCCGGGTGTGGTAGCGCGCGCCTGTAGTTCCGGCTACTTGGAAGGCTGAGGCGGAAGGATCGCCAGAACCCAGCAGGTCGAGGTTGTGGTGGCTGGGAGCAGGGCCTGCACTCCAGTCTGGTGGACAGAGTGAGACTCCGACTCAAAAAAAAAAAAAAAAAAGAAAAACAAGGCCTGAGCCCACAGGTTCAAGACCAGCCTGGCAACTTGGCAAGACCTCATCTCTACCCCCATAAATCAAAAAATTAGCCAGGCGTGGTGGCGCATTCCTGTAGTTCCAGCTACTTGGAAGGCTGAGGCTAAAGGATCACCTGAGCCCAGCAGGTCAAGGCTGCGGTGGCCGTGAGCATACCACTGCACTCCAGACTGGGCGACAGAGTGAGACTCCAACTCAAAAAAAAAACAAAAGAAAAACAAGGCCGGGCTTGGTGACTCATGCTTATAATTCCAGCACTTTGGGAGGCTGAGGTGAGAGGATTGCCTGAGCCCTTGGGTTCGAGACCAGCCTGAGCAACTTGGCCAGACCTCATCTCTACAATAAATCAAAAAATTAGCTGGGTGTGGTGGCGCATGCCTATAGTTCCAGCTACTTGGAAGACTTAGGCGTTAGGATCATCTGATTCCAAAAGGTGGAGGCTGCAGTGGCCATGAGCATGTCACTGCACTCCAGCCTGGGTGACAGAGTGAGACTCCAAATAAAAAAAAGAAAGAAAGAAAGAGAAAGAAAAGATAGGAAGATTTCCTGAATCATTAGTGATCTCTGAAGGTCCCCCTCATCTCCTTAATCCAATTCTCTCATGGGGAGGGGATGACGGTCCCAAAATACCCCTGCTCTGAGGCTTGCTGCAAGAAGGTTCATAGAAATCCTGGGAAGTTCCCATCTCAGCCCTCAAACTCAAGTGAGGAAGACATATAATCAAAAGTTCTTTGCTTTCCTTAATGCATCTTTTTTTTTTGTTTTTGTTTTTTTTGAGTTAGAGTCTCACTCAGTTGCCCAGACTCGACCTGCTGGGCTCCGGGCGCTACCACGCCCGGCTAATTTTTTGATTTATTGTAGAGATGAGGTCTGGCCAAGTTGCCCAGGCAGGTCTCGAACCCGCGGGCTCAGGCAATCCACTCACCTCAGCCTCCCAAGGCGTGGGATTACAGGCTGAGCCACCGAGCCCAGCTCCTTAATGCATCTTAACTTCTATTCCACTAGGCTTCTATTCCTTCAAGGTGTCCTGAACGTCATCCTCATCCCCTGGGTCCTGCTTCCTTCCTCTGGACACTTCTAGCTGAATAACTTTACAAACTTATCCTCCACTCCCCAAGTTATCAGTTTAATATTTGTTAGAGTAAGTGTGGACTTTTATATTATAAAAAAGATATTCTTTTCACTCATATGTTAAATGTTATTAGTTTGTACTTTTGTATTTTATTTTATTGTTTTTACATTTTTATATATTGGTTGGCATCCCCTTTCTCAATTCAAATTTCACTGAATTACAGTTTTGCTTTTCAAATATTTGGCTTTTCGTTTTATTTATTGAGTCCTTTTAAATTATTTTTTATTTTCAAAATTATCTCATGCTTTTATTGCCATAATTTTCTTCCTCTTTACTCTGGGTTGTCTTTCTTTTCTTTTCTTTCTTTCTTTTTTTGCTCTGCTTCAAATGAACTATGGTGAATTATCTATAAAACATTTTTATCAGCCACCAAAAAATAAAAAAATTTAAATGATAAAATTTCCTAAAAGTAGTGCTACAAGTACATTCCACAGGGATTACTGTGGCATGCTTTCACGATCACTGTTTTCTGAATAAACTCTTTTTGTGTTCTTGATTTCCTTTCCAATTGAATTGTTGATTCAGTAAGTATTTTTAAATTTTCAAGTCATCAGTTTATTTTTATTTGGTTTGGCTTTTACCTTTTTTTCATTCTATTTTGGCCTGAGAACATAGCACGCATCATTTCTGTACTCTGTGACCAGTTGAGATTATGTTTGTGATCTAGCATGTAATACATAAGACCATGTTGGCCATTGTCATAGACAGTTGAGAATTATACGTAGTGCAAGTGATCCATTTATTTATTTGTTTGTTTAATTTTTAGAGTCAGAGTCTCACTCTGATGCCCAGGCTGGAGTGCACTGGCACACTCACGGCCACCGCAGCCTCGACCCTCTAGGTTCAAGTGATCCTTCCACCTCAGCCTTCCAAGTAACTGGAATTACATGCATATGCCACCACGCCCAACTAATTTTTTTCTTTTTTTTTTTTTTTTTTTGAGTTGGAGTCTCACTCTGTCACCCAGACTGGAGTGCAGTGGCCGCTCCCGGCCATCGCAGCCTCGACCTGCTGGGCTCTGGTGATCCTTCCACCCTCAGCTTTCCAAGTAGCTGGAACTACAGGCACGCGCTACCATGCCCGGCTGATTTTTGATTTATTGTAGAGATGAGGTCTTGCCAAGTTGCCCAGGCAGGTCTCGAACCTGCGGGCTCAGGCAATCCACTCATCTCAGCCTCCCCAGGCGAGGGATTACAGGCTGAGCCACCGAGCCTGGCTAATTTTTTTATTTATTATAGAGATGAGATCTCACCAAGTTGCCCAGGCTGGTCTTGACCCTTGGACTCAAGCAATCCTCTTCCCTCCCCCTCCCAAAGTGCTGAGATTACGGGCATGAGCCACTGCACCCGGCAAGATACATTGATTTCATCTCTAAGATGCTTTTTCTCAAGGGCTGGGGCCAAAGTAAGGGCTGAGGAGTATCCATGAATGTTGTTAGTAGAGGGACCCTGGTTCCAGGCTAAGTTGGGAGGAGCATCACTCAAACAACCTATGAGTGTGTCACTGAAACAGAAGGGCAGTTAGGAGAATAGTTATTCTAGATTGGTTAGAGAGATGGAGAACAACTTAGGAAGTCTTACTTGGTGAGGATCTCTCTCGGGATGGACTGAACTGGAAGTGGAAGCCACTGATCTTATTCATGATGACAAGGCCAAATGTGTTTGTTGTTCCAATTTTGTAAGATGATCAGAGAGAGCTCAAAAACAGACTTGGTTTTTACTAAAACATATTGACCTCAAAGCATTTACGCTATTCCACACATTGTTTCTGAAGCTTGAAAAGTGTGGCCCGTTCATGCCAAGAAGTAAAATATGGCTTGATCCTGAAATATAACAAAGGTAATAGACAAATAAAAGATACTCTGGACCACACGTTCTGCCCCAAGGGGTCAAATTTGGTTCTTGAGGGGGCTGAGAAATCTTACCCTTTGTATATAGACAGAGCAGATATACATACATTCACTACATATACAGAGATAGAGTATTATAAAAATTACATGGAGGGGCAATTAAGAAAAACATTTTAGGACGGGCACGGTCGTCCAGCCTGGGCGACAGAGTGAGACTCTGACTCAAAAACAAACAAAAAACGTTCCAATAAAAAAAGAATGACACAAAAATAACTAATAATAATAATAATAAAATATTACCCACAGCACTGGATTAAACAATGAAAACGTAATAATTTCAATAGACATGAAAAAGCCATTTCTCATTTTTTAAAAGAGAAATAGAAATAACAATAACAAAATACAGAGCTATTTAAAACAGCACTGGTTTTACCTTTATACAAAACAGAAGCATTGTAATTGAAAATAAGAACAAAACAGGAAGCCCTGCCAGCCCCACCTTCACCACAGCCACCTAAAATGATCACCCAGCCATGGTAGGCCTGAGGCGGCTTCATTAGACCTGCACGTTGGTCTGCAGATGGTCTCTTACCGTCCTTTGTCTGGAGTTGCTGGAAGTCAATACTAGCCTCTGTTCTAGGGGCACCTTTTGCATGGCAGTTTCCCGAATCTCTGGCACCGAGGCATACCCATTTTCTTAGTTGAGTTGCTATAACAAATACTACAGATTGGGTGGCTTAAACAACAGACATTTATTTCTCACAGTTGTAAAAGCTGGGAAGTCCAAGATTAAGGCACCAGTAGATAAGATGCCTTGATTAGGACCCTCTTCCAGGTTGCAGACTGCATACTTGTATCCTCAGATGGCAAGAAATGAGTGTGAGAGAGCTCTCTGGAGACCCTTTTATAAGAGCCCTAATCTCATTCACAAGGGCTCCACCCTAATGACCTATTTATATCCCAAAGGCCCTACCTCCTTATACCATCACAGTGGAGGTTGAGATTTCAATATATGAACTGGTGGAGGGTTGGGGGGACACAAACATTCAGTTCATTGCACTCATCTTTTTCCATGCTTCTTGAATCCTTGGGAAGCCTGACTTCTCTTGCCCTATTCAAGCCAGTCTCATTGTCCAGGATCCTGTTTCCAGCCTTTCTTGACTTGGTGCATAATCTAGTTCCCTTGGAGTTCTATACCTTTCTACTGTCCTTCAGACAGATACTCAGCCTGCACAGGACTTGGGTTCACTACGTCCCTTTGTACCCACTTGTAGATTTCTCGCTATCTCTAGAACAACAAGACACTACTTCTGAAGATTGTTCATTCTGGTTCATTCATTCCCTTACTGTACATACTCCTATAGCTGATGACTTGTCAACACTCTTTAGGATTTTTTACTAGTCACAGTTCTTAGTTACAGACAAAAGAAACTAACTTAAGCAGGAAAGAAATTTGCACAGGGTATTGTACTAATTTGCTAGGCTGCATTAACAAAGTACCATAAACTAGCTTAAACAACAGAAATGTTTTTGTCTTGCAGTCCTCATTAAGACAAGGTTGGTTCCTTTGAAAGCTATGAAAGAGGCTGAGTACAGTGGCTCACATCTGTAATCCCAGCAGCTTGGGAGACAGAGGTGAGAAGATTGCCTGAGCCCAGGAGTTCAAGACCAGCCTGGGCAACTTGGCAAGACTTCATCTCTACAATAAATCAAAAAAATTAGCCAGGCGTGGTGGCACATACCTGTAGTTCTAGCTACTTGGAAGCCTAAGGCAGAGGGCTCGTCTCAGCCAGCAGGCTGATGATGTGATAGCTGTGAGCATGCCATTGCACTCCAGCCTGGGCAAAAGAGTGAGACTAACTCAACAACAATGAAACGAAACAAAAAGCTGTAAGAGAATCTGTTTCATGCCTAGAGTCATGCTGTGGTTTGCTGGCAATGTTTGGCACTCCTTAGCTTACAGATCTTTGCCTTCATCTTTTTCTTTTTTTTTTTTTTTGAGTTGGAGTCTCACTCTGTCGCCCAGACTGGAGTGCAGTGGCCGCTCCCGGCCACCGCAGCCTCGACCTGCTGGGCTCCAGCAATCCTTCCGCCTCAGCCTTCCAAGTAGCTGGAAC
>CAUYQG010059179.1:0-15740 GCA_963574415.1 Tarsius wallacei | reverse complement strand
CGGTCCCAGAGCTACGCTGGAAAGGCCACGGTGTGTGTGTGTGTGTGTGTGTGTGTGTGTGTAAGAGGGGGCGGGGGGAGGGATGTGAGGGGGCAGGGAGGGGGTTCAGTTTTAAATATACAAACCCCTGTTCAACCCACCAGGGAAGGAAACACAACCCCACCCCCCCCTCCCCGCCCCCACACCTCCCCCCCCCCGCCCCCTCTCACACACACACACACACACACACACACACACACACACACACACACACACACACACACACACACCGTGGCCTTTCCAGCGTAGCTCTGGGACCGGCTTTCCTGCTGTTTGGCTTGGTGCAATTTAAAGAACTAAGGGACAGCGTTGTGAGCGCGCGACCTGCCGGCTGGCTGGTCCCTGCTGTGTCCGCCCTTTGCGCGGTGCCCTGCATTGGACCCGCCACCTCAGCTTTCCCAGAGCAGCGCGTCAAAGGCTTTCGGAAAAATCGACGGATTCGGCCGCGTGCCCTGAAACCGCAGACCTCACCGTGTAAGTGAAACCGCCCCCCTTCCTGCAGCCCCCCTGGCCACGGCCCTGACGTCACCGTCAGGTGGACACGCCGCCTTCACCCGCTGGACGTCCTCGCTGCAGACACGCCCGCTCTGAGTCCAGCAGAGTCAAGTCAGCGGCGGCCTCCTGCCTTGTCCTCCCTGCCCAGAGGAGGCCCGGAAGCCACTCGCGCCCGCTGTGGGGTGGGAAAGGACGGCGGAGCGCAGGAGAGGCCCGGAGGCTATACGTCCTTGCGGGCCGGCCTCTCTCGCCACAGTCACCCCTTCCTGTCCCCAGGGCGAGCTGGCGATTGACCCACCGAGCTGCGTCAGGTGTTGGTGCCCACGGGGGCGGCTGCCTACGGCTCCCCGTCCTGCAGCGGACCTGGTGCCTGGTTCACTCCCACGCCAAGGTACTGGTTTCGTAGTGGTCCCCCCAGTCTGGGCGAAACTTCCCCTTCTCCTTTCCTCAAAGTCACATGACCTTAATGAGCGATGAAATGTCATTCAGCCAAATCCAGTGGCAAATGGTATCAATGTGAAATCAAACTGAGCTTGAAACTGAATAAATGGAATGATCTGTGCATATTCAGTATCCTGTGGACTGAAATACATCTATTTACCTTGAGTTCTCTATTAGCCAAATAGCAAACTTACCTGGTTTCCTTGGAAGTTATGCAATTAATTAATGTTTGGAAAATGACTTGAAGGTTTAAATTGGTCTTTAAACACCAAACCGTTGCATCCTGCCTGCTGAGGGGGCCCTGGTAATTCATAACCTCCTATAATAAAGGTAAAAATAGTGTAGTTGGACTATACAATTATGCGATTTATACATAATACACATAATCTTTAAAATCTAGAAACCACTTAATCCAAACCATTCATATTTCATAACTATAATAAAAGCACTTTATGACTTTAGGAAAAGTAATTACTCTAGCTGATCTAGACAGCATGTCTTTATAACTATTTCTGAGATCTGCAAAATAGTGAACCCAGAGCCCATCTTCACTTCGCTTATACTGATATGTTAACCCTGACATTCTCCCAGTTGCTTTTTTGGCCTGAAATTTCTGATATTTATTTCCTGGGAAATTTTTATGTACAAAACTTTGCTGTATTCAAAACCTCTTCTGTCAAGATTTAGCATTTTTATATTGTAGCCATTAAAATTGAACAAAATCTTAATACTTCCTTTATTAATTACTGCACTGACTTTGTATGGTAGAAAGAACATGTTAATTGGATTTAATTAACTATTTTAAATTACACAAACTCCTCATAGTAGTAGACAGTAGCACAGAGTACTCATGAGCAATAAAATTGGAGCCAATATTGCTACTTTATTAAAACTTAATGAAACTATTCATAATCTTATTTATTGTTTATAAGAAGAAAACTGTGTTCAGTGTGAAGGCAAAAATGTCTGCTGAAATGTATTTTTGATCCTCTAGGTGAAGGTTCAGAAGCTGATAAAAGGGTCCACCGTGCCTAACCTCACGGTGCTGCCGTCTTCTGACCGCACAGACCCCCACTTCACCCCCGTCCCAGTGTTGCAAGCAGATGCCAGGAAAGGTGAGTGATTCCAAGGCTATCGCTCATGTTTGGGAAGGGAGGGAAAGAGCACAAGGCCAGATCGGGGCCTGAGCTGGTACTCTGGCTCAGCCACTAACTCTCCTAGGTGACTTCAGACAAGTCCTCATCTGGCCTGTCTTTCCTCCTCTGTAAATCAGAAAGTTGGACTAGATAATCATTGGGTTCCTCCCACCTTTCAATTTCATCATCCTGTGGATTTAATAATGAGTTAGATGGAGTTACATATTAAAATAATTCTTTTATTTATGTGATATTATTAGAATTTATCAAGCTTCTGAGCAGATTGTTTCTGATACTTTTCTGGTAGCACTTAAAAAAATTTTTTAAATATACTTTTATGAAGAAATGTGTAGCCAAAATTAATTAATTAGCATTTAAGCTATGCATGTCTAAATCTAAATTCTAGTCTTGTGAAACCAGTGGATTTTGTTTTTAAGCAAAAGGATGTCATCCTTATCTCAGTATGCCTAGTACCTAGAACCATATCCAGTATTTTGTAGATACTAATTGTTGATTGAATGAATAAGTGAATGAATGAGTAAGCAAACAAGAGACTAAGGACCAAACATCCTAAGTGTAAGCCTCTTTACTTCTTCTTGCTGTATAACTTGATTGGCCCAAGTGCTAAAGAATGCCTTTCTGATTCAAATACAGCTGAGTGAAGTGGCCTTTAATCACTCCTATCTCACTGCTTCCTGTTGTCTGGAGTTTAGGACCCAGAGTTCATTCCCAAAGGTTCTTCTGGCACCTGGCGATTCAAAGTCCTCTATCTTCTAGCTCCTGTATCCTCTGTCTGCTGGTGTGGAGTACCCAGGATCGTGAGAAGCCTCTCAAGCTTCCCACATCTGTACTTACTATTTCCTAGATATGAACCATTGTTCCGAAATCTGTGACATGGACTTTCCAGTTGACTCATGTAGTATTTGCTCCCTGGGAATGCTGAGGACCCCAGCAGGGCTCTGTTTCCTGCCCTACTGCCATCTTATACTCTTCCTGGTCAAATTAGGGAGGATAGTGAAAAGATGCATCAATCAGTCCTTGCTTTGAAGGGACAGACACAGTTAAAAATTGTTGCAGAGGTAAATCTAGAATAAATGGTCACTTGGAACAGGAAAAAAATTGGCATTTGCATTCCTAAATGACAAGAGAATACAGGCCTGCCATAATAATGGTTGAAACCATCAATATATATTTATTGAGACTTGCCATACATCTGACATCGTGCAAAGTTATATGAGTGTCAGGAAGCCATCACCCTAGAAATGTGAATATAGGGTCTATATTTTTAGGTGTCCTACCCCCTAAATGTCATTTCAGCCTTGCCCCAGGTGTATACAAGTCCAGCATATGGTGAAAATTAACAACAGAAGAGAGAATCATTTTTTAAAACTGCACCATAAACTTCCTTACTTTTTCTTGAATTATCTGGCTAAGTCCTAAAAAGGAAAGCCTCCCTCCACCCTCCAAATGGTGGAATACAAGTTCCACAGTATACAGAATACAGTCCAGATTTCTGATTCAGGCCCTGCATGACATCAGACAAGTTGCTCCATGAACATAGAATAAACTCTGAACTCCATGAATAAGGCATGCCCGCCCTCACTTGAATCTCCATGCCTAGCCACCATCACCTGCATCTCTATCCAGAGCTCTCACCTGAACTTTTATCCCTGCCCTCACCTGCATCTCCATCCCTGATCCTCACCACCTTCCTTTCCCTTACCTGCATCTCCAGCCCTGACTCTCACCTAAATCTGCATGTCTTCCCTCACCTGAATCTCCATCCCTGACCCTCACCTGCATCTCCATCTCTGACTCTCACCTTCATCTCCATTACTGACCCTCACCTGCATCTCCACCCCTGACCATCACCTGCATCTCTATCCCTGCCCTCATCTGCATCTCCATCTTTTCCCTCACCTGCATCTCCATCCCTGAACTTCACCTGTATTTCTATGCCTGACCCCCATCTGCATCTCCATCCCTGACCCCCACCTGCACTCCATCCTTTCCCTTAGCTGCATCTCCATCTCTGCCCTCACTTGCATCTCCATCCCTGACCCTCACCTGTATCTCCATCCCTGACCCTCACCTGCATCTCCATCTCTTGCTTCACCTGCATCTTCATCCCTGCCCTTTACCTGTATCTCCATGCCTGACCTGCCCTCACCTACATCACCATTTTCACCCCACTCTGGTCTCTCTAGGCTCAGCCCAGGGGCCCTCTCTCTGTTCCTTATCAGACCAAGCACATTTTCAGAGCTGGCCTTCACAGGTGCCTTTACCTCTGCCAGTGAAAGTCAATTCTTCAAGTCCCTGTCCTTCTCCTTCAGGGTTTATCACAATTTACATAAATATATTTATCTGTGAATTTATTTAATGTCTTCTCCATGAGGTATCTCTGGTTCACCACTGCATCCCCAGACCCCAGATAATTCCTGACACATAAAAGACACTTAACAAATATTGATTGAATAACTAGCAGAATAAAGGAACTTCCAATTCCTGATCATTCAACTGGAAAGTGAGAGTGTTATGAGGATTTAGTAACACAATGGTATACAAGGTTAAGTTTCAAAAACAAGTATAATCATAATTTTCATACAAATACAAAATGGACACATGTCAAAGATTACTTAATTAATCAATTAAAAGAGAAAATCTGTAAGATGTCATGATGGGCTTAAAATAGAAGCCAAAGAGCAGACATGTTTGTAGATCAGGTATATTGAAATAAATTTGCAAATAAATGCAAAATTGGCTTTTCCATGAGAAGGAGAATTCCCTTTCATCAGATAGAATTTATTTTCATGTCTCCAGGTAAGAATTATTTGCATTTTGATCAGTTTTTTACAAATTAACTTGAACCCCACAGAGCTGTAAAATAGCCTAGTCAAGGTGAGGTACAGAGAGCCCCAGAATTCCAGGATCCATTGAAAGACTCCCCAATAATCTCTTTTGCTCATTCTAAAACTTCAAAATATTTTTCTTATAATCTTCTCCCCTTTTGATCAAAATGATCTTTACAAAAATGTACCAAATAAGGCTGGTCTCAGAAGGTTTGGCCTGATTATTTATATTAGCACAGCAAGAAAGTGATTCCACCATATGGCACTTGAAGTTTGCTTTGCTGTAGTTTTCCTAAGGAATTTCAGACTGAACTTTCAAAACTCTCTGTCGTTTACTATTCCAGTGCTAGGAAATGAAGCCACGAAACTGTTCACCAGATTTCAGCCAAAGGACCTATACGTCTGGGTAAATTCCTTTCTTCTCACGCTCTTCCAACAGCTAAGGTTCTTGGCCTGCAGCACTTGTCTTTCTTAGCACCTGCAGGGATGGAATTCACATAAGCCATGTCCCAGGCTAGTTTTTCTGGGAGGACCTTGTAAACATTGACTCCATAATGTCACCCTTTGAACTTTAAAGTGACTTGATTAAATAAGCCTCATTCTCAAATATGCATTATTCTCAAGTGTGAAATTCCAGGCGAGGTCTTAGTTGCATAAGCGACTTTTCCAATTATGTCTTAGTGAAAGGAGAATAGCTTCTTATTGAAATTTTATAAATACTATATTGCCATGAAAAGTAAGGAGACTCAGTGAGAGTTTCTGGATTTGAGAGATGGGTGGAGCTCATTCAAAGTATTTGAAGTTTGATTTCTTTATTTCCTGGGAATTTTTGGGATAGGCAACATACATGCCCACGTCTTGATCTCTGTAAGCCAATCAGAACAGAACTTCTTTAAAAGGCTGCCAGAGAGCTCTAATGCATTAATGCCATCTGGAGTAATGAAACCATTTCACACTCTCAGTGAGAGATAAAGAACGTTCTGAATCACAGATACATAGACATACAGAGAACATATACCCTCAATTCTACAATTTCAGCCACAGGTAAAAGATAAACACAGAAATGAAAAAAGCTTACCAGTCCAGATATCAAAGAGTTATTCTCTTTCCTTGTGGGCAAGACATTTCTAATGGTCTTAAGCTCAAAATAGACAAATGGACAAAGACTCAACTATATTCTCTGTTGTCTCTCATATAGATCTCCATATGACATTAATTCATTTACAGAGACCACCAAAGTCTCAATCATTGCAGCTAACAACAGGGAATACCTGCCATTCATAGATGAATGAAAAAGAGAAACAAATTAATAGAGAGTTAAACTGAAATAAGAAAAACAATCCGCAGAGCTCTGTTGCCATGTCAGATTCACCTGCAGGCGCCAAGAGAAAACATGCGGGCGGTTCCTGAGAGGTTCATCATTTCTGATTTCAGGTGCTTTTGCGCAACTCGGTGGAAACTCCAAAACTGTTCAAGGATGATTTTTTCCCAAAGTCATGACTCTTTGTAGCATAGTAACCCCAAATTTGAGAGGGCTTACATGTAATATGTAATAGGTAACTATTCCAAAGAAGTCCCCCATGGGTCCAGCAGGGAAAGACATTGATTTATTCAAACTTATGGGAGACCCCTCTGGGGGCAGGTGGGCAAAGAATCCATACCTTGGGGCAGCACAGCAAGCCATTTTATAATCAAAGCCATCACGTTCATCATTCAGATTCCCCTCTAGTGTGTACTGTTACCTTGATTAAGAGTGACAACTACATTGTTTTCAGCTTTGCTTGGTCTCCTGTGTCCCATGACTCATTACTGGGAATATGCATACCCCTCAGAGGTCACTCCCTGAGGGAGAGGGCAGAAAGCAGCCAGGTACAGGGGAAATGGTCTCTGTCCCAACAATACCTCACGCTCTTAAACAAACATAACATGAACACATCAAAGATTTTATTAAGCTCATTAATTAAATGAGGGAAGCTGGGCTCGGTGGCTCAGCCTGTAATCCCACGCCTTGGGAGGCTGAGGTGAGTGAATTTCCTGAGCCCGCGGGTTCGAGACCCACCTGGGCAACTTGGTGAGACCTCATCTCTACTATAAAAAAAAAAAACTAGCCAGGTGTGGTAGCACACACCTGTAGTGCCAGCTACTTGGAAGGCTGAGGCGGAAGGATCGCCAGAACCCAGCAAGTCGAGGCTGCAGTGGCCGGAAGCGGCCACTGCACTCCAGTCTGGGCAACAGAGTAAGACTCCAACTCAAAAAAAAAAAGAAAAAGAAAAAATTAAATGAGGGAAGATGTTACAATTGATTCAAAGGAGAATCCAAGCAAGAGATACATTTATAAATCAAGACTATTTCAATGAATTTGCAAATAGATACAAAACTGGCTTTACAGGGAGAAGAGTTGTCCTTCAAAATGACAGAATTTATTTGTATGTATATAGACAAGAATTATTTGCATTGCTGTCAGATTTCTACAGATGAACCTTAAATCTTTACAGGTCTGTAAAATGGACAATCAAAAGCAGAGTCCTATATAGATGCAGAGCCTGAAGGGTCAGAGGAACTTCAGAGGTTCCAGCATTTCGATGAAAAGATACCTAGTCATTTCCTTTGCTTATTCCAAAGTCTTGACTTCTTCTTTCACTTGGTAAATGCATGCACGTATGTGTTTGTCTAAAATTAAGTGAATTGCCGGGCTCAGAGGCTCAGCCTGTAATCCTGCGCCTTGGGAGGCTGAGGTGAGTGGATTGCCTGAGCCCGTGGGTTCGAGACCCGCCTGGGCAACTTGGCAAGACCTCATCTCTACAATAAATCAAAAAAAATTAGCTGGGCGTGGTAGTGCGCGCCTGTAGTTCCAGCTACTTGGAAGGCTGAGGCGCAAGGATCGCCGGAGCCCAGCAGGTCGAGGCTGCGGTGGCCGGGAGCGGCCAATGCACTCCAGTCTGGGCGACTGAGTGAGACTCCAACTCAAAAAATAAATAAATAAATAAATAAAATAAAATAAAATTGAGTGAATTGCTCTGACCAGTACCAAAGCAGAGTTAAAATGATGCTTATATTCTTCAGAATTCTCAGAGAATAAAACTCTTTTAAAATGAAAGTAAACTGAATGAGAAGGAGTTCTGTTTTTCACATCAGCGAAACAGGCACAGTTCTCAGAAACAGAATTTCATATTTATAGGTGGAAAATATTTGTAATGACAAAAAAATAGTCTATTTTAAAGTAGCTCAATCTGCATAAAAAAAGAAAACCTGAAGTACTCATTTCAAAAAGGACTTGAAGAGTTATCCTCTGGATCATTCGTTCTAAGCGTCACGAGTACAAAAGAATGACTTGGAGTGCTTATTTAATATGTGTGTTGCTGGGCCCCAATTCTAGTGGTTCTCAAACTTCAGTGAACATAATTATCTTCTGAAGGTTGCAATAATGCACATTCCCAGGCCCTGACCTTAGAAGTTTGGACATGTCTGAGTTAGGGCTCAGGAGTCTATACTTTAAAAGAAATTATTTCCCCAAATGATTCAGCAATAAGTAAATTGAGGATTTTCTCTTTGGAATCATTGTTTTACAAGTGAAATATTCTTCAGCTCTTTAACCCTTCAGTGATCATTCTTCTGAATTCCTGCAACACTAGGCTAACATCTTTAATAGCAATAAAGTATAGTCATAGAAGTCATATGGCAAGTGGAAATAATATTGGTCTCTCTCAGAATGTGTGTCGACTTCTTCTTCTTGGTCCAACCTGGTACACAGCTTGTATGCTAGGATTTTGTTGAGACCCAGGGTGCTTTACTTTCTATTATATAAGAGAGCAACAAGAAACTGAAGCCTAAACACAGGTTTACAGCAGGTAGTCTTTGTTCTGGCTTCAATACAATGAAATAGATCCACCTTAATGAAAATTTTGCCTCTGACAACAGGCTTTGTTCAATTATTCATTTTTCATAGATTTATTTGTTTATTTACTTAACATGTCTTATCCTAAGAAAGCCTTGGCACCAGCCATGCTGACACAGTGTGAGTGCTAGGAATTGTAAATGAGTTGCATTGATACTAACCATCTTGCCCAGTTACACTAAAATAGCTGATTTGGGTATTTGTATCTAAATTGTCTAAAAATAACTCCTTCTTTTATAAAGTATGACGAATGTACAACAGAGGCATGGTTTCAAGTGCGCAGATTTTTCTCACGAACAAAGGGTCTTCCTTAGTTATTAAGGATGTGTGCCTGATTTCCCTGAATTTTAGAAAGAGTAACAATATTACCAATGATTGAGAATGTCATAAATATAAAGAAGTTTTAGTTTGCCTTGAAATTATATTTCTACCTTAAAATGAAATTACCTTAGTGCAATTTTATTTCATATTATGCCACTGGAAATGATATTTTTCCTTGGGTTAGAATATTAAGCTTAAATGAAAGTGTACTTAGCTGTTTTTTCATGCAAAGCACTAGATGTACCCTCACAAATAAGACAATGAATGGACCACTTCTATTCAATATAGCACTGGAAGTCCTAGCCAGAGTAATTAGGCAAGAGAAATAAATCAGAAGTATGCAAATAGGAAAAGAGAAAGTTATCTCTCTTCGCAGATTACATGATTCTATACCTAGAAAACCATATAAGTTCTACCAAAAACCTAGCACTGATAAACAACTTTGGTTGGTAAAGTCTCAGAATACAAAATTAATAAGTAAAAATCAGTTGCATTTCTATACACCAATAACAAGTTGGCTGGGGACCAAATCAAAAACACAATTCCATTCACAATAGCCACACCAAAAATCAAAACTAAAACCTTCAGTATCATTTAACCAAGAGGTGAAAGATCTTTACAATGAAAACTACAAAATACTGCTCAAAGAAATCAAAGACAACAAAAACAAATGAAAGAACATCCCGTCCTCATGGATTGGAAGAATCAGTATTGTAAAAAGGTTCATATTACTCAAAGCAATGAACAGATTCAACACAATCCCTGTCAAACTACCAGCAACAATTTTCATAGACCTAGAAATTATAATACTTAAATTCATATGAAAGCAAAATACCCAAATAGCTAAAGAATCCTTACCAAAAAGAACAAAGCTGGTGACTTCAAACTCCCAGGCTTCAAACTGTACTATAAGGCTACAATAAGAAAAACAGCATGGTACTGGTACAAAAATAGACACCTAGACCTATGGAACAGGATAGAGAACTAGAAATAAAATCAGACTTACAACGAATTAATCTTTGACAAAGCTGCTAAAAACACACGCTTGGGAAAGGAAAATCTATTTAGCAAATGGAGCTGGAAAAACTGGCTAATCACATGCAGAAGAGTAAAACTGGGCCTTACCTATCACCATATATAAAATTTAACTCAAAATGCATCAAGAACTTAAATGTGAAACCTCAAACTATAAAAATCTTAGGCAAAAACCTAGGGAACACCCCTCTGGACTTTAGCCTGGACAATGAATTCATGGCCAAGTCCTCAAAAGCAAATGCAGCAAAACTAAAATTGACAGATGGGAACTTATCAAGCTAAAAAGCATCTGCACAGCAAAAGAAACCAAGACCATAAAGAACCAACCCACAGAATGGAAGAAAATATTTGAAACTATGCATCTGACAAGGCCTAACGTCCAGAATCTATAAGGAACTCAAATGAATCAACAGGAAAAAAACAAACAACTCCATTAAAAAGTAGGCAAAGGACGTAAACAGATACTTCTCAAAGGAAGATATAGAAGCATCCAACAAACATGAAAAAATGGTCAGCATCACTAATCATTACAGAAATGCAAATCAAAACTACAGTGAAATATTACCTCATACCAGTCAGGATGGCTATTATTAAAAAAATCAAAAAACAGATTTTGGCGAGGCTATGGAAAAAAGGGAACTGTTCTACACTGTTGGTGGTAATATAAGCTAATTCATCCTCTGTGGAAAGCAGTTTGGAGATTTCTCAAAGAACTAAAAAATAGAGTTACAATTCAACCCAACAATCCCACTTCTGGGAATATACCCAAAGGAACATAAATCATTCTACCAAAAAGAAACCTGCACTTGTATGTTTATTGCAGCACTATTCACAATAGTAGAAATATGGAACTAACCCAGAAGCCCATGGATGATGGACTGGATAAAGAAAATGTGGTACATATACAATATGGAATATTACGCAGCCATAAAGAACACAATCATGTCCTTTACAGCAACATGGGTGTAGCTGGAGACCATCACTCATAAGTGGGCACTAAACACTGGGCACATTCAGGCACAAGGACGGGAACCACAAACATTGGGCACTGCTAAAGGAGGGAGGGAGAGAGAGTGGGGAGTGGATAAGGGGTACAACACCACCATCAGGCACCATGCTCACTACAGGGGGGAGGTCGTCAGAAGCACAAGCCTCAACTCTATACAATGTACTTACGTTATAAATCCTCACATGTATTCCATGATTCAAAAAAAAAAAAAAAAGATGATGAATGGAGAACTCACACTTGTGAAATGTATAGCACTAAGACTCTGTGGCATTGCTTGGAATTAAACTCATATTCTGTTCACCATCCCTGTAGGGATTCTCAGCATGATGGAGCGAGGACTTATCCCACCAACAGCAAGGATTACCTTCCAGAACCCACCCATCAGACCCAGAGCAGTTCCACTGCACAACGTTGGCGAAGCCCATAAGATACCAACTGTGGGTAAGACACTCTTGCCTCTGTGGTTAGGGTGGGGACACACAGAAATTCCCTTCTCCCTAGACCTAGCCTTCTTGTAGTCAACTGTTATCCTCAATAACAGGACAAGATGAATGTCATTGTCCTGAGTTTCACTTTACTGAATAAGGCAGCTTTAGCCATCTTCGTAAGTCACCTATTGAGAGTCTATGCTCTGTGTGTGTCAGAGGACTGGTTTTTCAAGGGACTTACTATTTGGTTGGGGAAGCAAGACAGATATAATAAAGATAAATAGTACAAAGCAACATGGAATAAAAGCCAGATGGATGTTTAAGTCCAGTGCTGTATGGGCTCAGAGGAATGAAGGTGTGATCACGGAAGAAGGTTTCAAAGAGGAGGCTGGGAGGAACAGGCATTCTAGAAAAGCACCCACCTGGGATCACGTGACAAGGTTTATTCTCTCTGGGCCTCAGCTTTCCAGTCATAAATTGAGAGGTTTTGACTAAAGTAATTCATCTGTTCAGTAAATATTTGTTGAATGCTTGGTTTATGCAGAATAGGAACCCGGCAGAGAGTAAGTCAGATGACATTTCTGTTCTTAGATACTAAGCGGGCAAATAAGTGAGAATTTCAACTGGTGGTAAGTGCTGGAAATAAAAACAGTACATGTAAGAAAGGGATAGAGAGGGGCTGCTTTGCTTATGAAAGAAGGGTCAGGGAATATACCTCAAAAGAGGCATGACGAGGCTTGAGCTGAGACCATGTGGAGAGAGCCAGTCATGTAAAGATCCAGGGAAGATAATTTCAGATACGTGAACAGCACGTGGCACAAAGGTCCTGAGGACTAAGGAGGGAAAGGGCAAGGCCAGACCATGAGCAAGGGAGAGAAAGGGATGGGATGTGGGGAGGCAGGAAGGCTGCCCTGGTGGAGGCTGGAGCAGAGACTCTGAGTTATCCTCGACAGCCATTCTTCCCCACTGTCAGGTTAACAGAGCAGTGGGTGGGCACATGTCAGCTTGGCCAAAGGCAACACTTCCAGCCTTCCCTGCAGCTAGGCATGTCATGTGATCAGGTTGTGGACAACGAGGATATAAGGAGACGTGGAGAAGGAAAGTTCTGGCATAGCCTCTCTTCTTCCTTGCCTCCCTCTGGCTAGCTGGGATTCATTTGCCTATGGTGATGAGAGCTGGGCAGGTACTTTGGAGCCAGAGATGGAATTCCACACTGAGTCGGCAGAGCTGCCCTGTCAGCCAGGACTGTCTTTCTTTGGACTGAGAGAGAAAAAATTTAATTTATTTACATCTCACTCCATGTATTTTAAGATCTTTCTTTTTAAACATCTTAGACTACACCAGAACCAGCATGGCAGTCTTCCAAGCCATGGTGAGGAGTTGGATTTAATCCTAATGGCAGAGAGAGTTCACGGAAATGTTTAACAGGAGAATGAGGTGGTCTGAGTTATGTTTTAATAAGATCATTCTGTGCCAGGTGCTGTGGCTCACGCCTGTAGCCCCAGCACTTTGGGAGGCCAAGGCAAGAGGATTGCTTGAGGCCAGGAGTTCAAGACCAACCTGGGCAGCATAGCAAAACCCCATCTCTATAAAAAAATTTAAAAATTAGTTGGGCATGGTGGCATGTGCCTGTAGTCCCAGCTACTCAGGAGTAGCTTGAGCCCAGGAATTGGAGGCTGCAGTGAGCCATGATCTCACCACTACATTCCAACCTGGGTGGTGGAGCAAGGCCTGGTCTCAAAAATAATAATAGAAAAAGAACATCTGGCTGCTTTGCAGATAATGAATCACAGGGGAGCATGAGAGGGAGCCAGAAGACGATTAAGTGGCTGTTGTAGTAGACCAGCTTGGAATTGGTGGTGGGTATGACGTGCAGTGTCAGAAGGTACGAGACGTGGGCAAGTCCAGGCTGTGTTGTGGTAGAGCTGTGAGGCCTGGCTGATGGGTGGAGAGATGAGAAGAGGCATCGAGGATGAGTGTGCACACATAGGTACGAATGTGTCCATTCCACTGCGGATGGGGAATTTTAGTGCTTTGTACTGCAGGCCCATTAGGAGCAATACTACTATGAATATGAACATTCCTGTGTGTATAATGCACAAATGTATGCATTTCTGTTGCATATATGTCACAAGGAGAACTGTTGAATCATAGGGCATACATGTGCTCGGATTCCATAGATCTACCAGACAGTTTTCCAGAATGGTGATACTGATTTGTTTTCCTACTAGCTGTATATGAGAGTTCCAGAATGTTTATCTTTGGCAACACTTGATATTTCCGTTTTTAAAACTTTAACCATCCTAGAAGTTTGCTGTGCTACCTCTTTGTGGGTTTAATTTCTATTTCCCTGATGATCAATAAAATGGAGCAAGTTTTTTGGATGAGTTATTGGTCACTTGAGTATCCTCTCTTGTAAAGTAATTTAAGACTTTTACCTTTTTAAAAATTGGGTTGTCTTTCTCTTTATTAGTGATTTACAGGAATTATCTATATATTCTAGATACTAATACTGCATCAGTTATATGTATTACAAATAATTTTTCCTACCTATGGCTTGATACTTTACTCACTGACTGGTGTTTTTTTAAATTAAAATTTTGATTTTGAGGTAATTGTAGAGTCACATGCAGTTGTGAGAAATGACACAGAGAGATCTCACTTACTCCACACACAGTTTTTCCCACTATAGCATGTTGCAGCACTGTGGTACGGTGTCACAACCAGGACACTGACATGGCGGAGACAGAGAACAAGGACTCCTCATGTTGTCCTTTTATAGCCACGGCTGCTTCCCCCCAGCTTACACCCCTAACTCCTGCAACCAACACTCTATTCTCCATTTCTATAATTTTGTCACCTCAAGTATGTTATATAAATGGAATCATACAGTGATTTTGAGGATTGGCTTTTTTTACTCAGAATAATTCTCTAGAGAGTCATCTAAGTTGTTGCTTATGTCAACAGTTTCTTCCTTTTTATTGCTGGGCAGAATTTCATGTTGGAATATACCACAGTTGTTAAAGCATTCACATGTTGAAGGAAATATGAGCTGTTTCCAGTTTGGGGCTACCATTAACAGAACTGCTATGCACATTTGTAAACAGGTTTTGTATGAACATGTGTTTTCATTTCTTTAGGACAGATGCCAAGGAGTGTAATTGCTAGATCTTACACTAGTTATATCTCTGTCTCCTCTACATACATTTAAGATCATGTCAGACTGTTATAATTTTTTGTTTCAACCATCAAATATAATTTAAAAACTCAGGAGAAGAGGAAAGTCCATCACTTTTACTCACATTTTTGCTTACCATGTTCCTTCTTCCTTTCTTGTGTTCCCAGGCTGCTGCTTTATCATTTGGTTTATGTTTTGAGAAGTCCTTTCACCACCCTTTGGGAGTCTGTAGGCTATTGATAAGTCACCATCATCTTCCTTCATTACAGAATGTCTCAATTCCCCTTTTATTCCTGAAGAATCTTTTCACTGGCTGTAGGATTCTGAGTTGACAGTTTTCTTTCCGCACTTGAAAAAAAGAGTTGTGTTCCCTTTTCCTGGCCTCCATGTTTTCTAGTGAGAAAACTGGTACTATTTCTTTCTTAATATTTGGAAGAATTTACCAGTGAAGACCTGTAGTTTTCTTTGAGAGTAGGATTAGAGTTGTGGATTTAATTTGTTTAATAGATACGGGATGATTCTGATTGTCTATTTGTCTATATTAGTTTAAGTTAACTTTGTCCAAAGAATTTGTCCATTTCACCTAAGTTTTCTAATTCATTGTAATACGATTATTTACAGTATTCTTTTTTTGTGTAATATCTGTAGGATTGGTGATTTGCTTTTTCATTCCTGATGGTGATACTTCTGCCTTTCTTTTCTTTCTTGGTCAGTATTTCTAAGTGTTTATTAATTTTATTAGTACTTTATTTTTAAAGTACTAATTTTTAAAATTTTATTTTAAAGATGTGGAGTACAATTCAGGATTAGGTAGATAAGTGGTCATCATACAGGCATTTCATCTATTATGAAATTATTTTTCTAATCCTTTCGTTTTCTCTTTGCCTTCTGGGACAAATAACATTTTGAATATT
>CAUYQG010059175.1:0-26256 GCA_963574415.1 Tarsius wallacei | reverse complement strand
CGCTACCACGCCCGGCTGACTTTTGATTTATTGTAGAGATGAGGTCTCGCTTGCCCAGGCGGGTCTCGAACCCGCGGGCTCAGGCAGTCCACTCACCTCAGCCTCCCAAAGGCGCGGGATTACAGGCTGAGCCACCGAGCCCGGCTGATAATATATTTCAAATGAAGAGTTTGACTCTAGATATTTTTAATATAGAAAACAATGCATATTTTCTGAGTCATTCATAAAAATAAAATTGCAAAGAACTCTGATATTTTCTCATGAATATGCAGCTTGACTCATTTATTTTTATGGCTTTGCTATATAATCAGATTATAGCACAGAAAATCAACATTACACTTGATTGTACCAGATATAAGAAAACACACAAAAGAATCATCCAAGTATACTCTCTTTGTTTTCAGTCACTGCCTTATTTGTATTTCCACTCTTTATCAAATACATCTGTGATTATATCTAGATTAGTCAATTATTTGACAAGAAAAAATGTATTAAAAAACACTATTTGTTGATGCAAAATAATATTATCATATTTGTGCATATTTGAAAATATGTCCATTTCACTTTTCAAAATTTTATATATATTTATTTCGTAGAATTGCAGCTTAATTTTTCCATCATTGACTTTATGCATCTTTCTTGTGATTCTGCATGTCAGTGAATACCAAAACCATGGACCCTACCAAGAATTAGAAAAATATCACACACATATACTCCATGGGAAAAAATAAAAATAAGAATAAGCAAAACACACACACAAAGAAAGGGACAAATAAAAAAATCCTCTAAAATAGGTTAATTTGTTTGTCTAATTTTATTTTTGTTAGCTGAAACTTTTTGTTGGTCCTAATTGAACTTAATTCATTTTATCAACCTGGAAACTCTGATGCATCTTTTTATTTATTTATTTATGTATTCATTCATTCATTCATTCATTCATTTATTTATTCAATTAGAGAATTAACATCAGAAAGTGGAAAGTGTAAAAATTATCCTTGGTTATGTCTCAAGAAAGTGATGCTTATCTAGGGAACAAATACTTATCACAGAGCAAAGCCTTAAAGAGTTATTTAGAAGATGTGTCTTTCCACTGTTTTATACACTGAAGTTCTCTCTTATATTTTGAGTTCAAAAAACCGATCTTTATTATGTGAAAGCTTAATGTCAGAGCTAATCAAATTTCCTCTTGAAAAAGCAGAATAAAACATGAGTAAATAGTAAAAAAGCCAGATTCTACAAGTCTTTGAAAAACATCTCACATAAAGATATGTGCTCATTTGTGTGTATATGTGCATGTGCTTGTGTCTGTGCATCTGTGTATGCATGTGTGTATGTGAGTTATGTGGGTATATTTAATTTATGTAATTGTATTCACATCATATGCATCTAAACACAAAATTATGTGATTGAAAAAGATAGATACAAATACATTAACAACACAAGTACAATAAAAGGAACTTGCAACTAATATTTAATAACCCTATAATGAAATCACTGTTTTTGCTTTCCAAATAGATGGAAATAAGTGGCTTTTGAATGAAATAAAATGTTGAAGAGAGGTTGGGTGCTTCTTTTTATCTTCTCCTACTCCCAACTACAAATGAAATGCTATCCATCTGGAAAACAGGAAGAGGATTGAAGTGTGTGTGTTTCCCTGGGCCCTTTCTCTACCTTTATAAACAAAGTCTTGGGTGAGGCTTAAATGTATCCTCTGAGATATAAGATGCTCAAGGAATTATTTTTGTCATCTTCTCAGCATCTAGCATTGGATGCAGCCAGTCCCTGAGAAAAGGTTTCTGAAGGTGGTGAAATGCTAGAGTAGATATGGTAACATGTGAGGCTTGAGAAAGAATAAGACAACATATTATTATTAAAAGGAAACATTATAGTTTCTCTATTAATATTTTCTCATGTAAGAGTGTTTCTACACACTACTATTACCATCTACATTTTCTTTCAGCCTGGGAATAGTGACAGAAGAAGATGAAATTTTTCCTGTCACTGAAAGAGATGTGTAAATGTGTTGAAGGATGGTTGTGGATGAAAACAAAATTGTGGAGAACTGGAGGAAATAGAAACTGATATGAGTCACAAGCATGAAGATTTCACACAATGGACCATCAGAGACAGGGATAACAGGTTCTACTTGAAGTAAAATACAGACTGTAACTGAAATAAAAAGACAATTTTGGAAAAAATAAACAGAGAATATCATTTTTAAGGGTTAAAGACTGAAATATTTTCCCATAAGTTTAGGGACAAGAGAGTGATGTCCACTGTTACTACTTCTATTCAACATTTTAACAGAAGTTAAATCAGGTAAGAAAGGAAGGTAAGAAAGGAAAATGCCAGACATCAATATTGGTAAGGAAGAAAGTAGCTCTTTTACAAATGATACATCTTCTACACAGAAAATCCTATGGAACTTACACATACAAGCAAAAAAATTATAATTAATAAAGGAATTTAACAAGAATACAGGAAACAAGAGCAACATACAAAAATTCATTGCATACACTATTCATGATCAATCAAAAATATATTTTTTAAAAAATGTGTTTACACTATCATTAAAAGGAATAAAAATGCAAGAATAACAACATATACAGGAAAGTCCAAAGCATCTTTCAAAAAGAGAAAATCTGAATAAATGAAATTATAGTCAATGTTCATGGATTGCAAAGCTTAGTATTGCTAAGAGCAGTACTCCACAAATTGATCATATTCAACACAATTCCTATTAAAATATCAGTTAGCTTCTTTGAAGAATTGATAACCTGATAACAAAATTTATATGGATAGGCAAAGAACACAGAATAGCCCAACCAATCTTTAAAAAAATAACAAAGTTGAAGAATTCACTTTTATTGATTTCAGAACTTACTGCTAAGCTATAATAATCAAGAAAGAATTGTACCTGAATAATGATAGACATACAGTTGAATGAAATAGATATCAGAGCCCATAAATAAATCTTTAGATCTATCATAAATTGATATCCACAAGGGTACCAAGACAGTTCAAAAAAAGGAAGAATAGTCTTTCAAAAAATAGTGCTAGGCTAATAGAATATTCACCTGCAAAGGAATGAATGTGAACCTCAACCTCATTGCATACCAAATTAAGTAAACAGGGATCAAAGACCTAAACACAAGTACTGAAATATAAAACTTTAGATGAAAACATAAGCATATCTACAAAAGAAGAAATCTGAACATCAGTGAATAGAAAACCATAAATCTAAAAGCACTTTAAATAAACTATCAATTATATATTTTTTCTCCCCATTCATTTCAGATTTTGAAGAAAATATTAAACTATATAAAATCACACAAAATATAGCAATAGTAGCACTTTATAACTTTGATACAAAAGCAAAAAAATATAGGTCAATCTATCTTACACATGTATATAAAAAAAGTAAACTCAAATTATCTTTATTCTTGTCTCCAAACTTTTATGTAGACATTTCAGTTACTAGAAAAATATCCCCACTTTAGAGTTTTGAGGAACCCTAAAAATGTGTCTTATACTTCCACTGAAATGTCTGCTTTCCCAATCACAGTATCATCTCTGCCACTTCTCTAAGACTGATGAAAATAGCCTTGTCCCACAGATTCTCCTGTCCAAAACACCAGTTATTCTTCTAAAAGTAACTGATGTTATCCACTTCTTTGATACAAAGCTTGACAAGTGTCGCCATGGCCCAAATGTGTGAACAGAAATAGAAAGCTCTTGTCCTCCTTGGATGGTTGGTTTAGTCATGACGGCTGAAATGTTGTGATCAGCTGACCTGTGCACTCACAGGGCTGAATCTGTGTTACGGTGTGTGACATGGGGGTTTGCCTTTTGGTTTAGATAGAGGTGTCTCAAAAGAAGTAATAATGATGTCTCATTTGGGTGTACAAAATAATTAAATAGTAATTTTGTTTTCATAATTCTTCTTTCCTAACACCCACATATATAGAGTGAAAACATGGTGTTTTCAATTCTCTTCTCTAACTTAATGACTATGTAGAGTTGTTGATGTGGTTGTTGACAAGATAAGAGCCCTTTCTACTTGCCAACGTTCTCACTGAAGTTTCATTTTTCTCATATGTCTCTTAAAGCTCCATGCCTCAGTCTGTTTTGTGTTGTTATAACAGAATACCTGAGACTGGATAATTTGCAAATTACTCAGGGATTTGTTTCTTACTGTTCTGGAAACTGGAAAGTTGAAGGTCAAAGGGAACTGCATGTGTGTTGAGATCCTTCTTGCTGCATAATCCCATGGCAGATGAGAGAAGGGCAAGAGAGAATGCACAAATGGGAAAAAGAAAACTGAATTCCATGCCTCAAACCCTTTTATAATTGGCATTGAACCATTCAGAAGGGTAGAGCCTTCATGATCTCTAGCAGGCACCTTCTTTCAACAGTACTGCACTGGAGATTAAGTTTCCAGCAGATGCTATAGGGGGACACATTCAAGACACAATACTCCATATGTAAATAGATTTCAGCAAAACCACTTTAGCATTCACCTGTTTCTCATAACTGAGGTTACCCCACATTGATTTTTGCACCACCAAATTAGATGTATTTGAATAGTAAAAGTACAGCATTGGTTGAGCAAATGGATAAATTCATATCCATATATAATATAAAATTTCATTATATAATTTGTCATATCATCATGTTACACAAAGAAAAGGTATATTTCATATTTTATTATTTGACCTATTGCATGTTTTGTTATTTTCTGTCTTTTACAACTGAATTCTAAGACCAAAAATCAGTATATTTGAGAGTATGATGCAAATCTCATTTGAATATTTCCATTATCCCATCAAGAAAACATAAAATACAACCTTCGGTGGACATTTTATTTATATTTTAATTTTTTTAATTTTAAAGATGTGGCATACATTGCAGTGTTAGGTACATAAGTGGTCATTTTGCAGGTGTTGTTGGAGTCTCCCATTTGTCCTCATTCCGCCTGGCTTGGGATCAGGTACTCTTATTAGTGTTAAGTGCCACCCACCTCTCTCTCTCCTGACAATGACCTGCTACTGCCAATCCCTTTCATGTAGTATTACAAAAAATGTTCAAAGTCCACTAATGAGTGAGAACATGTGGTACTCAGTTATTTGTTTCTGTGATAGATCACTGAGTATGATGGACAATAAATCCATCAAGATTCTGCAAAGTCCATAATTTTGTCATTCTTTATACTTGCAAAATATTCTATCGTGTACATGTACCACATTTTTTTTTCCAGTCCAGTTTCAATGGGCAGCAGGGCTGGCTCCATGCTTTTGCTTTTGTGAATAGTGCTGCGTTAGCATGTGTGCACAGGTATTTTTTTCATAGAATGATTTGAGTTCCTTTAGGTATATTCCCAGAAGAGGGAAGAAGAAATCTGGGTCATATGAAAGGTTGGGTTTTAGATCTTTTACAAATCACCACCCTTTTTTCCACAGAGGTTATACTAGTTTAAACTCCCCTAACAGTGTAGAAGCATTCATGTTTCCCCTCATCTTCTCTAGCATCTGTTGTTTGTTGTTATTAATGATGGCCATCACTACTGGAGCTAAGTGGTATCTCAGTGTGGTTTTGATTTGTATTTCTTTGATGGTTAGTCAGGCTGAGCATTTTTTCATGTATCGGTTGGCTACTCATATGTCTTCTTTTGAGAAGTGCCTAATCATATCTTTTTTTCCTTGCTTTTTTAATAGGGCTTTTTTTTCTTTCCCATCTGGCACGTTTGAATTCCTTGTAGAACCTGGATGTTAGGTCTTTGTCAGATATAAAATCGGCAAATATTTTTTCCTATTCTATGGGCTCTCTCCCTACTCTCTCTCTCTCTTTCTCTTTTTTCCCCCCGATGGTCTCACAATTTAATAGACTCAACTTACCAATAAACATTTTGACAAAAAATAGTTGCAGATTTTTTAAACTCAAAGTCATAGATAGTGACTTTTCCTTCTTCAGAAAATTGTAGATATCAAAGAAAACAATAATCGTCTACTTTTAGAAAACACTCCATGATTGATTTCTGAATTAAATCCCAGAACAAAATTATTCTAAAATCAGTTTGTAATTTTTAATACAGGCCCATTTTGTGAAGATTTTTGTAAAAACAGTTTAAATACATAAATAATTTAGAAGATAAACTTTTATTCTGTCAAATTATTTATATTCATATTTTTTGCAATTATACTTAAGATTTTACGATGGAAATTTGCACAATATCAGAATGAGAATTATGAATACTTCTGTGTCTATTATCAAATTGTAATTTCTTTCTTGTAATACCTTCCACAAAGTAATTAAGTAAATCTATTAGATATTTACTGTTATCAGTCCTTTCTTCTCAATTCAAAATTATCTTTGAACTGAGCCTAAACTGCTGATAAATTTCATTGTGATCTCAGTTCTTTATTTCCAATGCACTTAATATATTCTACAAAAATTATAAGACACATCTAGTTTGAGTATATCCCCATTTATCACTAGGCCTGGCTTATAACTCTTGTCCAATCATAATTACTTACATTGCAATATTTTATTCTCAAAAGCTTTGCAGTTTTGTGGGTTAATTTATGGTTATTCTAATCTCTAAGCAACTTTTAAATTACAATGTTTGACAATTAGCCTGGTATAAACACTTCTACTGTAGCTAATCTCAAGGTACTAATGTGAAAGTAAGCTCTTGCAAGTCATCTCTAGCCAACCAGTGAAATATAGTTCAAAAATTAAGTTATGAGTGAAGAGGGCATATTTCTTTAAGTTTATTTTGACAACAATCATAATAATTCAAGTAGGGTTTTATTACATTTTATATTCTGCGTAGTTAAATACATATTGGGGAAATACATCCAAATTCATTTTAGTTGTCAATTTTTTAGGAGAAGAGTAAGTGAAAATCCACAAAGATCATGGCTAAAGATCACTTCAACACTGTCTCCCTACTCTCTTAATGGTTTCTTTTACTTTGCATAAGCTTTCCAGTTTGATGAGGTCTCACTTTTCTATCATATCTTTTACAGCATGGGCATCTGGTGTTTTGATCAGGAATTGGTTGCCTACTCTAATTTCTGTAAGTGTTTCTCCAGCGTTTTGCAAGAATCTTATAGTTTGTGGTTTTATGTTTAGGTCTTTGATTCATTTAGAGTTGATTTTTGTAGATGGGGATAGGTAGGGGTTCTGTTTCAATCTTCTGCATGTGGTCAGCCAGTTTTCTCAGCACCATTTACTGAAGAGGTTCTCCTCTGCCCAGTGGTTGTCAGTGGAGGCTTTGTCGAAGATGAGTTGGTTGAGAAATGAAGTTTTGCTTCCAGAATCTCTATCCTGGTCCATTGGTCCTTATGCCTGTTCTTGTACCCATACCAGGCTGTTTTGATTATTGTAGCCTTATAGTAAAGTTTAAAGTCTGGAAGTGTGATACCTTCTGCTTTGTTTCTTTTGCTAAGAATTATTTTGGCCATTCATGGTCTTATGTTTCCATATGAATTTCCGTATTGTCATTTCCAGGTCTGAGAAAAATGATGCTGATAATTTAATAGGTATTGCATTGAATCTGTAGATTGCCTTTGGTAGAATGGACATCTTAACAATGTTGATACTTCTTATCTGTGAGCATGGAATATTTTTCCATTTGTTTGTGTCTTCTTGGATTTCTTTGAGCAGTGTTTTGTAATTTTCATTGTAAAGGTCTTCCACTCCTCCATTTAGGAAGATGCCAAGGTATTTCGTGTGTGTGTGTGTGTGTGTGTGTGTGTGTGTGTGTGTGTGGTTGTGTGTATGTGAATTTTGTGCAAACTCTACCCTGCTATTTTTCCCTCTCTGGTTGAGCAAATTTCTGCCTCTTATGTGCTTTGATATGACTACCATTCACTCATTCATTAATTATTCATTCAATACATTGAGCATCCCTAATGAAATCTTAACTATAAAAGTAAAACATGGACAACAGCAATATAGAGTATAGACATCAAAAAATCTATTTGGACAGATGCAGATACCTGCAGTGAAGGCAAGATAATATAAGCAATACAAGAAGGATCTCATAAATATAAATTAATAAAAGACAACATTTTATTTGAGATGCTAAAGAACAAAAGTGCTTTCAAGGTGAGAGAGGGAGAGAGAGTGAAAAAGAGAGAAAGAGAAAGAGAGAAGGGAGGAGGAAGTGAGAAAGAGAGCTCATGCCTGCGGAAGGCTGTATGAGGTCAGGGGAAAGATCATACAGGCAAGGTAGAGTGTGGGGAATGTGGCCTGGCTAATGAGTACAGGGAGTGTTTACCTTTACCAGAAAGTGAAGGAATGTGATTAGGAAAGGGTTGACAGAGGAATTCTGGGCAGTCAACAATATACTCCTTTTTTAATTAGCTGGTAGTGACATGAGCATTCTTATTGTATATCTCATTAGGCTGTTCATTTGTTTTATTACATTTTCTGTGTGTGTTAAATTTTATAGCAAAATGGTTTTGAGAAGAGACTGGTAAACAGAATAGACTCTATTCATTAAAATTACGTGCTCTTGAAGCCTCTTCTATGATATTTGGAAGTGAAGTCAAAGATGAGTAAGACATAGTCGTGCCTCTCAGGAAGCTCCCCTTCTCCACACAGGAAGGAGGGTGGTGACTGGAGATAAGCCACAAAGGTTGACTGGACAAGATCATGAGACTTTACACACAAAGCCAAGGCACTTCAACTTTTTCTAATAAATAACAGAGAGTCACTAAAGGGTTTTAAGCAGATTTATTAGTGAGATTTTAATTTTAGAAAGATCATAACATAAAATATGAATTTATTAAATTAGGTAAAACTTGGTGAACATCTGATAAAAACTTACACTGTTTTAACTTTCTCACCATATTGTTTTCTTCTCCAGTGAGCTTTGAGCTTTGAAACAGTTGTATCACAATTTATTTTCCACAATTTTTGTCATAAAAGCACATTAAATACAATTTAGCTGCTTGATTCATTTTTGTTAGAGTAGAAAGAATAAAACAGAAATGTCAATTGAATTAATTAATGGACTAATGAATTATCTTAATATCTTAGCCTAATAAAACCCATTGAGTTGTGCCTAATTTTATCAACATTATTAAATGAACTCCTAAATTTGGATTTTTCTCTGAATGCATTTGTTCCTTCTCCATCTTCTTCACTCTCCTTCATCATACCACAAAAATTTAAAGAGCTATTCGTAGTAAAGAGCCCCCAATCTGTATATTTCTTTATAAAAATATAATTGCAAGTTTGAAGGAAGGCATGACTCTAGAAATTTCTTACAGTTTTCTGTGGGTGCTTGTTTGCAGGTGACATTCAAGAGCCACTGCCCAGCACCTCAATTTTAAAAAAACATTAATGGGAAAGAAGAAGAGCCAATGACCGGAAGTCATGTTGTTGCAATCAACAGTTCCTGAACTTAGTAACACTTGCATCATTTATATAGGGAAACATGAGAATATGTGCTCTGTTTAGAATTTTGTTTTCCATGTTCCAACAAGAACCGTTCCCTTTTCACTTTTCTTAAGGGTGTTCTGTCTGTTTCTTTTAAGTCAATGGTTTTGAGTGGAAAATGCACCAGAGCAGTAAAGGAGGAAGGAAGCACCAGAAAACCTCAGTGGTGAGAACTGGGGTTCCAGTTTTTACAGGAATCTTGTGTGACCGTGTATAAGCGTAAGCATGTGTTTTAAAGTTGGAATGGAGAAGAGACAGGGTGTACAGAAGACTTCAGCTTTCTCAGCTAATTTTAAACACATCCTGGATAGAGGAAAACTTTAGGAAGGACCTAATAAAACATGAAAGGTCAAGTTAAAGTCCAATTTGAAAAGCAATATAAGAGCACCCCTTGCTTTAAACCAGCAAGAAATTAAAGGTCAACCAGTGTTAGATCTGAAATTCTTCTATATCCTCCTTAGATAGTAGACTTGATGAAAATATCACCAGAACTTTATACAGAATGAAAAGAGAAGAAAAAAAATCCTAAGCGATCTACTTCTAACATTTTCAGGTATAGGTGTGAAAAAATAAATAAACACACCATATTCTAAGCATTCTAAAGTTATAGATCAAGCTATGAAGCTGTTAAATATGTCTTATCATCTTACACAGATCATTAGAAGATGAGGTTCAACTTCACGATTTAGATTCTGCTCAAAATTCTGTGCTTGAATGTGGCAGCAGGAGAGAGCTGATTCCCAGGTCCTCAGTCAACAGCCTGCTCCACACCTTTCCACCCCTGGCTCTGTTCTGGAAAATGATGAGCCATGAACACACTTATGCAGGCATTCCATCATCCTGACCATCCAGTCTCTGTCTGTATCCCTGCAAACCACAATCCTGTGATCATCCCTTGAGCCTGCAGGCAGGTCTTCTTTCAGGAAGATAGGCATGGAGAAGAGACCCCTGCAGCTTTCAGAAAAGGGATTAGGGCCATTTAGATAGGGAATTATGTATACCCGGAGAGAGGTCTCCAAGTGAGGAACTAAGGCTCTGGATAATAATATCCCTTAACCTCTTGAACACCTTACCCCATATCTATCTATCTATCTATCTATCTATCTATCTATCTATCTATCTATCTATCTATCTATCTATATCTAGCTCTATCTCCATTATCTATCTATCTATCTATCTATCTATCTATCTATCTATCTATCTATCTATCTATCTCCTTAGGACAACTTAAGTCTAAACCAGATTTTCTGAGACTGGACCTAGACTCACTTAGTGTTTGTAATGCCACATTGTACTCACTTCATAAATGACTGTATATGCTGGCTACTACTCTACAAGTTTAAAAAATTCAATTACCTTCATTTTATAGTGAATCAATAAGGAATTTCAGAGTCTTCTTTGAGACCTAGATTAGGGAATAGTATATGAATTTTGTCTACTCTTACCCTTTGAAAAGAATACTATATTTGTCAGGTTTGAATAGGCTATGATTCAGTAACAAACAAAATCTTCATAATTTAACATTAGAAAAACTTAAGTATCACTCATACAAATTCCACTGCAGGTGTGGGCAATTCAGTAACACTGCCCTGGTATTTAGCAGTCTAAATTGTTTCCTTCTCACTCTGCCATCTCAGTAGGAAGCCTCTATATTTGGCAAAGGAAGAGGAGGGGGAAAATGTCATAAGCTGGTTGTTAAATGCTGGAACCCAGAAGGTGACAGTTGCCATTTCTGTAGCTGCCATAACAGATTACCATAAATTTGGTGGCTTGAAGTAACAAAAATTTATTCTGTCTTGGTTCCAGAAGTTAGAAATCTGAAATCAAGATGTCAGCATGCTCATTCTCCTTCTGAAGGCTGTAGCGAAGAACATTTTCTTGCTTCTTTCTAACTTCTGGGCTTCTGGAAATCCATAGTAGTCCATAGCTTACACATGCATCACTCTAGTCTCTGCCTCCATAATTACACTGCTGTCTTCTCTGTGCCTCTGTGTATCCTTTACTCTTCCTATATGGACATCAGTTATTGGACTTAGGGTTTGCTTAAGTAGTAACTAATTGCATCTGCAAATTCCCTATTTCTAAATAATGTCACATTATGAGATTCTGGATGTACATGAATTTTTAGGGAGATACTACTCAACTACTGCAGTCACTCAGTTGCCAAAGCTAATCACATGGTCCTGCCTAGTGCAAGAGGAATGGGTAATGCTGAGAAGCACATGGGATATTTGATAAACTGAATGCTTGGAGAACCTTCACAATTTATTTATTGAAGTTCCATCTTCCAATGTGGTGGTATTTGGAGCTGAAGTCTTTGGAAGGTAATTAGGGTTAGATGAAGTCATGAGAATGGAGCCCCCAAGAAGGGTTTAGCGTCCTTATAAAAAGAAGAAAGAGAAATTTCTCTTACTCATGTGAGGACATAAGAAAGAAAGTGGCCATTTGCAAGCTAGGAAGGGTCCAAATCAGGAATTCAGTCTGCCAGCACTTTGATGTTGGAGTTTCCAACTTCTAGAACAGTGAGAAACAAATGTCTGTTGTCTAAGCCACCCTTGTCTATGGTATTTTGTTATAGAAGAGCAGCCTAAGACAGTGAGTGATACTATTTCTGCCACAGATACAGGTTTGAATTTTCACCTAAGGAAAAAATAATAATTTCTCTCTCTCTCTCTCTCTCTCTCTCTCTCTCTCTCTCTCTCTCTCTCTCTCTCAAGAGAGAGACAAGATCTCACCATATTGCCCAGGCACCCCTGGGCTCAAGCAATCCTTTCACCTTGACCTCCCAAAGTAATATGCTGGGATTACAAGCATGAGCTACCACCACACTCAGTTTTCTTTCCTTTATAGAAAACAAATTTCATAGCATTCTGTAATCTCAGAGCTGGAAGTAATTTTAAAGATTTCCTAAGCTCTGAAATGGGTATAAACTTCTTCACCATCCCTGGGTATGCAGCCCCAAGATGAAGGTATTGTCATCAGAAAAGCCACTAGCCCTACCGCAGGCAAACATTCCAATTGTAATATCCCTGGAAAGTATTCTAATAGTAAATGAAATCTACCTTCCTATGGTTTGCACATATTAATTCTGCATTCTAGGGCCAGATAAGGCCCTCTCTCTGCCTCTACTCATATTTAGAAATGACCCTCATGCCTTTCTCCACATGTCATCCCTTCTCTGGGTAAGCATTCCTAGTTCCTCAACCACAACTCTTGTGACTGTGTGTCACATCCCTTTACTATTACAATCATCTTCTGTATGAACCCCAGCTTTTAATATCACTTCTAAATTTTTCCCAGAAGTGAAAATAGTGCACAGACATTCTTGGCAGCACTGAGCAGAGTGCATTGCTTCCTTTATTGAGGTGACTATGACTGACTTAAACTCTTAACTAGCAATATTGTTTACATGTGCCCCTACCAAGCCTTAGTGTCTTCATCCAATGAATGTTTTGTTTTGGTTTGATTTACTTTTGGTCCTGAATTTACAAATTTGCATTTATCATTGTTATTTAACTTGTTCATGTTAGCTACAACTTTACCATTTAGAGACCTTTTTAGATCCTAATTCTGTCATCCAATGCACCTTATATAGGTCCCAACTTTGAGTCAGGTTCGGATTTTACCAGCTTTGCCAAGTCTGTGTGCTTGCAATGAAATTGCATCTAAGTCAAAGTTTCTGCTACTCACATATACAGTACTTATTTGATTTCTGGGCTACAAACTCTTAATAACAAAAGCCCTTTTCCAAATAAATCATATATGAAACAGATAAAAGGTGAATTAGGATGGGTAACTCAGGAGTTCACCCCCTCAGATTCCTTCTCCCTCTCAGAACTACTCCCAATGCATCTCTACGAAATTCTACAGATCCTTTGAAACACAATGTAAAACTTGACATCTATTAAACTAGGTACTCCACAGACTGATGTGCTGACCCCTTAGTGAATAAGCTAGGTGCAGAGGCTATAGAAGTGAGTACTACATAGTTGGTCCTCCTATCAGAAGAAGTAGCATGATGGTGATGAGCAAGGTCTCCAGGAGAAGATTACCTGAGTGTGATCAGTAAGATGTGTAATCCTGTGCAAGCTATATAATCTTGTGCAAGCTATATAACTGCTCTGTGCTCCAGTTTCCTAAAAGAAATTGTAGACGAGAAGAAATATCTTTTCTTCCCATCTTAGGTTCACAGCTGAGGCCCCTATGATAAAAAAAGACAGATTAGTAAAAGAAAAGTATTGCAAATTGTATAATATAAATTTTATGTAACATAGGAACCTTCAGAAATAAAGACTCTAAGAAACAAAGAAATCAGTATACTTTCATGCCAGTTTGATGGAAGAGTAGATAGTTGTAGAGAAGTATAATTGAAAAAAGAGAGCATGATCTCGTAAACCAAAAATGAGATTTTAAGATCTCCCAACTGACTAAACAGATAATCTCTAGGCCAAGGGAAACCTGAAAAACTAAATTCCAGGTCATGGCAGAAAAGAAGGTTGGACATACCTCCTTATGCCTCCTCCTTTGTAGAGTTTTAGGCACAAATGACATTTCAGTAGAGATCATAATGCTGACAAAACAGACTCTACAGCAATAAAATACCAAATTCCAACCTAAGTATGGTATAGATGACAGATGCAGGCCCTAAAGGAAATAAAAATACTTTACCCCAAAATGTTTCTTTGACATATTTTGAAGTGGCCCTGCAAAGCTCTCTCTTGGGGAAATTTGCATCTACAGAGAACATCTTTTAAGACATTTGCCATCTATTCTCCTGGAAGTCTGCTACTTACAGCCTTCATCTACATAGGACTTCCTCAACTGCCCTCCTTGCTTAGTTTAACTCAAGCATTTCTTTTACTGACTTCAGTTATTTAGAGAAAGTTGAACTCTTTCCACCAACTACCAATCAGAAAATCTTCGAATCCACCTATTACCTACAAACCCTCACTTGGAGATGCCCCCCTTTCCAGGGCCAACCATGGAAATTTAACATGTATTGGTTTATGCTTTGCCTGTAACTACTGTTTTCCTAAAAAATGTATGACACCAAAGATATAATCTAACCATTTTGTACACATGTTCTCAGGACTTCTTGGGACTGTACTGTGGGCCTAGGTCACTTATATTTGGCTCAAATATTTTCAGAATTTTGGTGTTTTCATCTATAATCTAATGGTAATAAACTGGGGAAAACTTAACAAGGTCTGTTTGTTCAGATTCTTCCCTGTGTCCCTGTGTCTTCAGAGACAAAGATGTGTTTTTACTTCAAGTACAGGGAGGACACCTCTAGAATGAACATTTTATGACCTGCTTCAGGGAGAAGGGACAAGAGAAGGTGAAAGAAATCTTCCTGCTTCTGCTGCTTACTCAAATGCCAAGGTGCCATATTTACAGGTAACATGCTGCATCTAGAGTCTGCAGTCCCTGAACCTCATCAGAGGACAATAGTACCAACTTAATGAGGTTAATAATAATATCAACTTTGTGAAGTTGCTATGACGACTAAATGAGTTAGTATATGTAAAATATTGGAATCAATATTTGCATATAGTAAGAACTACATAAATGTTTGACTATTATTATTAGGGTTTTGTTGCTCTGATTTGTAGTATGGCCATGGCGATAGTCTGACAGCTTGTTAAAATATATGGGGTTGCTTGCCCCTAGATTAGATGCCTCCACATCAGTCGTCACTTTACCACTTGATATGCTCAATTGACATTTTGGTAAGAGAAAAAAATCTGGCACTCTGGATATTTTTAACTGATCTAAGAGGTAAAATCTGTTGATATGACAGAACAACTCATCTTGTAGGGGTATATCTAAAAAATAAATTGAGCTAAAATTGCTGGCCCTCCTTTGGCCTCCATACCAAGAAAGCAATCAGTAATGAGTCTTTTCTTTAGAGGCTGACATTTCTTTATCCATCCCCAAATACACATGTATCAGAGCCCAAACATATACAAGTATACACACACATACACACACACACACACACACACACAATTTTAGTCAAGCAATAACTACCAATATAAGTAACAAATTACATATATTTTTCTCTAAAATTACATATGTTTTTCTCTAAAATTGCATAGCAGAAATATGTTTTTTTCCTTCAGGATAATTACACAGCAATATTCATGAACTATATGTTCTTCTGTGCTATGTGCCTGACAAAATGTTTTATTTAAGGATCCTTAAGAACAATTGTTTAAATTGTGTAATCTAAACACTGCTTAGCAAAATACACCAATTCTGCCAGACCTTGCAGAACTGACTCAAAGATCTGGCAAATAGAACCCTTGTAGAGGCTGCATAGACATTGGTCTACGTGATGGGATTGTAAGTCCTTCAACTTTTACTCCTTTAAAATCAAAACACCCTCTGAGACCAGTGTCCTATAAATCCTTCAGTGCAAAAGTTTCTGAGAGTGGTCATTGTTGGATAAACTCACACCAAGATAGCAGGTGTCATGAGATGAGAGAGAGGGAGAGAGAGGGAGAGAGAGCACTCATTTTTGGGCCACATCACAAATTAGGGTCAGAAGAGCCTGAATGCCCAAAACAAATTGTACATTATGACAACCTGGGGTGAGCATACTTTCCCCAATACAGCCTCCAATTTCATACCTGACCAGCAGAGTAAAACCAGAAGAAATGTAGGAGAAGCGTTTGTTCTTAGTAAGGACAAGCCAGGCTCATGAAAACTATTAAAAGAATTGGGCACAGAAGCCCAGGATACATACTGAATTGTGGTCCCAGGTTTGTCACTCACCAATAGGTCCATGCCCAGAATTTGTGGAGCCAAGATGAGGGTACAAGGGGAGGTTCTCATACCATACATCTAGATATGTAAGTGTTAAATTCAAGTTTCAGACTGTTAAATTAAAACATCCTCCTTTCTTACTTTGACAAATAAGCTTCATATGATTTGAAGGTCAGTACAAATTTAGAATTCTTGGCCACCTCAAAATTGATGAGGAAAATGATAGTGCCAAGAGCCTGTCTCTGTTGCACTCCTTCATCCTATATCTTCCAATCCTTGGCTCCTTCTTACACACTAAGGGATGTCACATGCATGTATGTTGACACCTTAGCCTACACATCCAAGCTCTGTCCACATCCTTCCCTATGCCTACCACGTCCCATCTCTGAGGCAACCACTGCCCCTTGGCCACTTGGGGCATGAAGATGCCACACATCAGAACTGAGGTTTATCCTCCAGAGAATGAACCACAGGAAGAGGTCCGAGCAGAGTGGTAAGTCTAGGAGCCCACAAGTTTCAGACTGGCATATCCACCTGGCCCTGCCAACTCCTCACCAGGAAGGATAGAGCCAAAGAGAGTGTTCATGGAACTTAGGGCTAGCCATATTAGTCCTGGGACCATAGGTAGGGCCTGTGGACTGCCAGCACTACCTACACATGCACTTTGCCTCCAGAAACATCCTGCCCTGGGTGGACCTTGTCAGGCTTCTGGACTCTATTGTTTACACCAAGGAGAAGAATCTAATGAGATGTTGCTTTGAGGGCCACATGACTCAGTCTCCATGGCTCCCTCACACTCTGAAGAATAGTCTAGTGGGGAAAGAAAACTAGAGGCTGAAAAGCCTGACCAACTAGGACCAGTTGCTGAGGCAGCAGCTATCAGCCACTGGAAAACATCTCAGGACTAGAGTTCCCTGAGATTTTATCCTTGAGCAAGCAATCACACTTGTAACATTCAATAATGAGTGCTAAAGATGAAGGGAAATTTGTCCAGCTGTCATTCACAAAAAGCAAATTTTGGTCATCCTTGCTAGATGAAATATTGAGTTATCTTCTTATTTCTGTAGAATAAATATTGCCATAGTAAGAGCTGACCAAAGAGCATGCTGTCATAAACATTCAAATCACTATGGTAGAGGAGGTAAGACAGACACTGTTTCAATATTATTTTTAAAAGTTATCCAGGAAGAAGAAGAAAAAAAAGATCACAGTTGGTGGCCAACCCACTCCTACTAGTCTATGTATATAATCATTAGTAGTTTTTTTTTTTTTTAGCATTTATTATGTTCCAGATACTGTTCTACTTGCTTCATATAGATTATATTATGTAATCCTCATATACCCACTTCAGAGATGAGGTATGGAGAGGTAAAAGAATGTTCCAGAAAGCACACAGTTGGAGCTGGTGAAGCCAGGACTTGAACACAGACATCTGGCTCTCCAGAACCCACACTATTAACCACCAAGCCTCTCTATCTTCCAGGATCCTTGCTGGGCACAGAAAGAAAAAGCTACATCCTAGTTCTAGCTACTAGTCTTGAAACTTGGGCTGACCTATTTAATCTCTCGGTCCTTGTTTGTAAAAGATGAACAGTAATATCACACTCATAGGTCTCTTCTAAGGACTAGACAAAATACACAATGAAAAGCACCTAGCATAATGATCATATAATGCTTGGTATTCACTTAGTGTAGGTTCCTTCCTTCTCTCTTTTCTTCTTTCTTTCTTTGGCTACTTTGCTACTTTGGCTGTTTTTCTTTTGACCAATTGAACATGCAAGTCACAGTAATAGCATTGTTTTTTCTTTTTGCATATTTACTAACCAAATGAGTCTGCCTACCTATCTGAGACTTTCCATTTCTACTGAGATCACCAGGCTGCTCGTGTTGTTTACTATTGTAAGTCACCGCAAATCTTTCCTTTTAGGAGAAGGCAGGGTGTAACTCACAAATTACATAATGAAAGCATGAGGCTCTGTGGGCCATCATAACTCTGCCATCACTACTGTTGGAAATAGTCTTGCATAGTGTGTCTTTTCACTGAAGTCATCAGTTCTGTTTTGACACAGAGGAACAGAGTATTCTCCTGAGGATGTCTGTTCTTCAATTCATGCACAAGCAGTTTAGGGTTAGCATTACTTTGTCTGGGTTGCCTTCTACTTTCTGTAACTATAAGCCTCCGGATTTGCACAGGGGTAAGAAATATGCTGAGTGAAGTAAAGATGCTGGCAGAGATCCAAGGATCTACTTCGTTTCTTGAAGAGAACAGCTACTTTATTCTTTGCTTAAGGTGGCCCAAAACAAGACACTTCTACAGAGAAAGAAAAATCTACTCCTTAAAATCAGACAAGCAGAGTGAATGGGAACACAGGTTTCATCCTCTGCAGCTGTGTCTCCATTCACTGGGCAAATTCACAAAAGCAAAAGAACCTGAACTATTTCCTCCTCCCACTGGACACAGTGCCAATTTTTACCTAACCAAAGAAAATCTCTCTGACTGTGCTAAACACCAGAGATTCCTCCTAAGCCTGCCCAAGCTATTTGCATCACATCTGCCTCTTCTGGCCCTGATTGCATCACAGAGAAGTGGAAACCCTGGAGGGATCTTATCTCTGTCAATTTCTCTAGGTAATTACTTTAAAATGTGAAACCAACCATCTGCTTCCTTCACTTAGTACATTCCTGGGGAGCTGCAACTACTTGTTAGTTTAGCCAAGCAAAGGAAGGAGCCCTGGGCTCCGAAACTATGGACAGCTTCCTCCTTTCGGGATTCAGAGAGCCCAGTTCCACCCTTAAACTTCTGTTAACCTGCCTTTAATTTTCATTGCTGGTCCCTGCCAGGAGAGACTGAGTGGTCTGCAGTAGACTGGGCTTGGAGTTAAGTGCCCAAGTGACCCTGGCCACCACAAACAGACTTAGAACCTGACATATGTCTACTGGAGAAGGAAGACCAAGACACTGAAAGACCACAATGGGGTTCTGAGTCTATAAACGGAGTGACTGTGACTATGAGCAATGATTAGAACTCTTGGAAACTGGCTCTTGGCCTCTGTCTTCCCCCTTCCTTCCTGGAAACTCAGAGCACCCTTACAATTTTTGTTCTTCCTGGGTACCCAGGATTCACACTTTCTCATCTTTTCCCTGTGCTCCCTCGTAGCTATCATTCCTTTAATAATCCTAATTTATTGCACACTGCTGATACTGCATCTCCTGCCCTGCTTCTAAGAAGATATCCTATTTATCACTACAACATTCTGTTGTCCTACATATAGAAAATTAAATAGAATTTAAATTCCTTTGCAGCGCTGTTATCTCATTCTCCTGGGCTCCCCTAATTCCTCCTCCATTTTTCACAAAGTCTTTCTTCTATAGAATGAGGTCTCCACCTGAATGCCCTTGGGAAGCATGCAAACATTTTGGCTCCATGCTGCGTTCCCAACCCCAACCCCTTGACAACCAGGCTTATCTCCTCACTCTTCCCCCAATGTAGAGCATGTCATTCTGACTCTACAGGACCTCAGCCCCTTCCTACTTCCCTCCATCTGAGATAGCTGAAATTCAGCCTATCCTTCAAGGACATTACTTTGAAAACCCATGTGCCTGCCCATACTATGGCCTATCTCTTATATCAGGTGACATCATCCCTGTCTAATCTAAGAGCCAATGATTTGTTCTTCCTGCTGATGGAGAGTCCCTACCACAAAATTTATTTTACAACAGAACAATATAGCAAACCACCTGCAGAGATGATACCTGGCTTCTATCCAGAAGGCTTAAATTAAAAAGCTTCAAAAATCAAGCTCCTTGCAGGCCACCCGACTAAATCTTCTATTTCTTCTGCTCTGAGATTCTCCAGTGTTTTTATTGTTCACCGTTTTGTAAGCCCTGTCTCTCGAATGCGATTTACACTTTAGAAAGAGGGTCCTAGATTTTACTATAATTTCTACCATAAGGCATAGCATAGATTGGAGCATTTAATGACTGTATTTAAGAAATATACAGCAAGGTTGTCTATGTTGGTTTCCTATAGACTGGAGGGCTTCATTTTACTTCAATACCCTTCAAAATAAGTGGAGAAAGCTTGTAAAAGAAAGAGCACTGACCAAGGGAATGCTAACACTGCCACCTTTAGAGAGCCTCTAGATTCAACATGCAACCAGAGGAACTCAATGAAGGTGAACTTACTGACAGAAACAAGAAAATGGTCATGACAGGAGGAATGCTGTCCAAGTGGAAGTGACACTGTCAAAAAACTTCACATGGAAAGAACTCCCAGATATATTTCAGAACATTGAAAGCACAAAGGATAAGATGTTGGAAGTGATTCTAAATGTAAAAAAAGAGAACACTAAGTTCCCTACCTACGAACAAGCTCCATTTTGAATACACATTCATAAGTCCAATTTGTATGTAAGTCCAATACAGTCAGCCTAGGTAACCAACTAACACAATCAGCTAAATAGTACTGTACTGTAATAGGTTTATAGTGCTTTTTACACATAATACATTAAAAACAAACACAAAAAAATAAAGTATAATATAGTATCTTGCACACACATAACAATGTAAACTAACATGTAATTGGACATGCAAACCCACCTTAGAATCTTTGAAAGTTCACAACTTGAAAGCTCATATGTAGGGGACTTACTGCATAATGATTCACCAAGATGAAGAAAAGATGTTCACTCTGTGTTATAAGTTGTGTGACTAGAGAAAGACTATTTAAACCACATTCAATGTTTTCTACTGCTCAGTGTTTTAAACTTTCAGTATTTCTAGTGTTTTAAGTTATGGTATGCTAAGTAATGACAGTTTTATACATTTATAACTGATAGCAAGAGTTTTTAATGTCTTAGAAAACAATTTTGACAGTCAGCTTCTTTCCTTTAATTGTGAAGCTTGCACGGGTTTTTTGTTTTGTTTTGTTTTGTTTTTTGCACAATCATCTGTATGTTGAACTACTCAGCAAGGCAGAACTGCCCATATTGCTGTATATATTTACAAGTTGATGTTTAAAATTTTCATTGCAAATTTAAATAGTTGCTGAAGGGACAAAGGGACAAAGGGACAACCTTTACCCTCTGAAGATTCCCTTAAAAATCAGCTTACAAAAGTCAGATTAATTGGAGAAAAGGCATGCAAATGTATGTTATTGAGTTTTATAAGACTTGGGAGCCTTCAGAATAAATACCCAATCTTCCAGTGGGGTGCAGTAGATTATATAACATCTGGATTCTCTTATTTTTAAAAATATTTTTATTCCATTAGCTTTAGGGGTACAAGTGGTTTTTTGTTACATGGATGAGTTGTTTAGTGGTGAAGAAGTCTGGGCTTTAAGTGTACCTATCACCCAAGTAATGCACATTTCACTCAACCTCATCCCCTCTCATTCTTCCCCCTCTGAATCGCCAGTGTCCACTCTACTGTTCTATATGCCTTTGTGGACACATAGCTCAGCTCCCACTAGTAAGTGAGAACATGTGTTATTTGTTTTTTTATTTCTGAGTTACAACTTCAGGTGGCAGAAAGAATGAGGGCTTGAATCCTGGTAAAACAAGTTGGGGGAGGAGGAGAAGAGGAATTGTGTTGAGAGCAATGCAGTGAATTCTCTAGGGAGAATTCATTGGGGTGGAAGAATATAAAATGGTCTGGACAAAGTCTGTTGGGCCTGCAGAGTAGACGATGGGCTGTGACAAAAGTCTGCTCAAGTTTGTTGGCAGACTTTAGTCTTCCTTATTACAATGTGGGTTCATTTCATGAAAACTCAGGGAAAGGACCTGAATTGTTTTCTTCTTGGGTAGATCTGGACTTTAGGCAGATAGGGGAACTTCAGAAAGTAACTTCATCCTGTGCTTCGGGAGAGACTGGGGCGAAGTGGGAGTCAGAGAGAACTTGAGGCTCTCTTTCAGTTCAGTATAAAGTATAAAAAACTGTATCGGTTTCTGAGCCCCAACACTGATGAGGATGTAATTTCCAGAAAATTCCTCCTTGAAGTGGTCCAAAATGCACAAATGAAACATTGGCTGGAACCTAAATAACGGAGACTTTGCACATACAGAAAGAACCTGTATAGAATTAATATCAGGACATGAAGTAAAAGTTGAAGTTCTGGTTAGAAATAAACAACTGTGTTACTTCTAAGTTTACTTGGAATAATCTCATGCCCCAACCCCTGTGGAGGAGGGGAAGCTGCCCAACAAGGCAAATCAATATCAAACTGCTTGAGGAGACAAGAAGCCATTGAAAGGCAAAAGCAGCTTCGGTCTCCAGGGACCCCACCTCTCTCTAACCCCTCCTCCTCCTGGACTGCCAACATAATGGCCCAGAGCTGGTGGGTAGTACCTGTCAGTCAGGCGACTTGTTTTACAGACAACATCTAACGTAAAACCTAAGTATGGAACTTGAGATCTTTTTCAGACTTTGAATTCTGAAACCCAGAGCACCAAAAATCCTCTACTGATCACAGGACCCCGGGAAGACAGTCTCAACACCCCCCAATGTCATCATCCACCAATCAACAGCTTCTGTCCCTTTTCCAACCAACTTCCCTTTAAAAATCTTATCCTCTGAATCCTGGAAAGGTGGATTTGAGAGATTTCTCTTGCCCTCCTCACTTAGCTGCTTTCTTTAAACTCTTTCTTCATTGTAGTGGTTGTGTCATTTGGGTTTTTTTCTGGGCAGGAGGCATAAAAACCTGGATTTGGGAGTACTGTAACAATATCAGTATTTCAGATCAACCCTCCCTCAACACACATATATATCGACTATAACAACTCCACCCTATCTACTTGGAGTTTCTTCTTATGTAAAGTGGAAGAATAATTTTTTTCTCCTAGGCAAAGAATTCTTTTTTTTTTCTTAAGCAAAGATTGCAAAGGACAACCCAGCATGTTCTTGGGAGAAGTTTTCTGGAAATTAAGGATCTGAACTTTGATTTCCCTAAAACTACCTGTGGCCACATCTTCCTCAACTTTGGTGAGCCTGCAGGGTAAAAGTAGCCCTCTCTGAAGACCTGGTTTGATGCCCTCTGACACTGATCTGGAGCCTCCATTCCTGTCCTTTACCCGCTGCCATTTCTGGCTGTGGTTTCCTGGACGAGGGCACCTTTCTCTGTGGCCATTTGGGGAGCTGCATCATGGGCTTTCTGGCTCTGTTTTCTGACTTTGTACTGAATCCGCATCCACTGCCTAAGGTAGTGAGAGCTGAGCCAGGTTCTTGTGAATGAAAAGGAAGCAACCATCACAAGGCACACCCCGCTGCATCTTTTCCCAGCAACTTCCCAGGTATTGACATGTGCTAATAAAGAAAGGGAAATTTCATAGGTGTAATCTTCCACATCTCAGTTTCAAACAGCAAAAGCTTACTCAATTCAGAAGCCCAAAAGACATGCCTTACAAACTGCCCTAACTTAATTCCTTGAATGTTTTCATGCATTCCAAACATTGCTGGTCTGGATTTACATGTAAACAGCAGTCTGCAGAAGAAAAAATAAATGATTAACAACCCATATTTTTTTCCATTGACTGCTCCAAACATATTACCTTTTTCAAATTCAAATTGTCAGATATTTTCATAGAACTCAGTGTTAGGGTACAGCAGACAGGGTAAGGGTCAAGAGGTGAGGAGAGGCGCACAACTGCCGGGGCTGGCAAGCCAGAGGTGCGCCCTGGGAACCCAGAGATCCGAGTAAATTGCAAAGAATTGCGACACACAGAGGTGAGAGAAGAAAAGATTTATTTAAGAAAAGTTCACCCCCCCACAGACAGGGAGTGGGCCTACACTCTAGGTGAGTGTGGTCACATAGCCCCCCAGAGTCCTGGCTTAAATCCTTCTCTTGGAGATGTTGCACGTGACTGCCATGACTTCCTTGTCAACCACCTGTGGATGTCTTGGAGAACCTGTGACACAGAGAGCCACTAATGTCCCCCCACATTATCACAGCCCCTAAAGAAGGGTGTGACAAGGATTCCAATTCTCCTGCACCTTCCCAAACGACATTCCTTAGACCTAATGGAGGGTGCACCTCCCCTTATCTTGTAGGCATTCCCAGTGGGTAGCTTCGGGGGGTCCTTGGCTTCCCTGTAGATAGTGCCCAATTTACTGGAAGATCGAATCCCCACCTGCTCTCCCTCTGAGTGGTTATAACTTTTGTAATGACAAGTTTCATGACTTTTATAGTCCTTGCCCAATGCATGATGTCTTAGGCCTTGTAAATTCCCTTGACTCTAGGCAAGCTTGATTGCCACTATGAGATACCTCTGATACCTGGAAGTCTGTTTCTGAAAAGACAAAGTCGGTAAAGTTAATTATACCAAAAGTGTGCATTTCTCCAAAAGCATAGCTTCTAGTTTCTCATCATTGTGTCAGGGTTTAAGAACAAGATGAAAAAATGGCTTCCCACTCTCGGTCTGTCCTTTCACTTAGGATCCTATTTTATTGCTGAAAAGAATTAGTCTCAAAAATAGAAACTTCTCTTAAAATTTTTAAAAGGCTTTCTTCAGGTTCTTAATGTGTCAATCCCAAAGCTGGAAATAAATGGATTTCTTCAGTTTCTCATGGTCACATGTTGTTCCCAGCAAACTATACAGAGGGGAGTACTCTGTACAATATTCTCACTAGAGACGAGAAACTCACCTCCTTAGTCTCACTCATGTCTCTTAAGGATAGGGAGTTCTCGGGTCAACAATGTAATGAACCCCAACTGGAACTGAGCCCAGATCTTCTATTAGGCATAGATGTACCGAAGAGAACCTTACAGTTCCCTGGCCATGACGCATGGTTGCACTGGCTCAGTCCCTCTAAGTCCTCTCTTCCACATTACAGTGCAGGTACTAAAATGCATTCTGATCTTGCCACCACCTGCTTAAAATTCTTCAATGACTCCTTTATTGCCTTAGATAAACACCAGATATGTTGTATAAGACTACTGATGGTCTTATGGCTACTTTCCCATTCCAATATTCAAAATATTTTTGTCTTCCAGACATATTGCATTGTTCCAAATCTCTGGTCATAACCTGGGTTTCCCATACTGAATCAATGAATTCTCTGCACAAGGACTTTTGGGCTTAAGGAGGAAGGGAAGTGGGAAAAGGAGGGAAAGAGAGTGGGATAGACCAGACACTCCATCTCTGGGGTAGAAGCTGTAAGATGTCAAATTCAAGAGTTTTGGGGAACCATAGTTTACCCAAATATGTAGGAAACCATGCAGCAATGAAAGAAGGAGAGGCCCATATGCAAAGAAACAAAAAAAGAGGCAGAAAGAGAGTCCTGGTAGCATTGAGTTCCAGGTGTAGGTCCAGTCTCTTGATATAATCATACATCTCTTATAGGCTTTGCTCTTTCTTTCTGAGTTTTCTTTCTATGTTTTTTACAGATTAGGTTAAGTCCATGTTTTGGTCTTCAAGTTCTGAGATTCTTTCTTCTGCTTGATTAATTCTGCTTTCCATTCTTGTCATCTTGCTATTTATTTCCTGGATGAACCTTTTATGGCCAAAATCTCTATAGCAAGTTCTTGCAGTGTTGCATATTGTCTTTCTCGAGTCTTATTCACTCTTCCCATCCATTCCCTAATCCCTGTTGTATTTTGGGGCCAGTCATTGGTGATTTCCATTGTTTGGGCTCTGAGGTCTGATTTTTCAGGTGTCTTCTCTTTGTAGCACTGAGAATTGCCTATGTTCCTCCGCTGATTTTTCCTCATTTGTGATATATGTCTTTCTTTTCTCTTTAGTTCTGTTACTCAGTGGCAGTGGGAGAGGCTTTTACTTCTGATGTTTGCTCAGCTCTATATTCTTCCCTGATCAGGGCTCTGGATTTGTTCTATCTTGAAACAGGGCTGTGGGTGGGAAGATTTGCTGTCTCTTGTAGTTTTCAAAGACAAATAAGGTGGAGAATGGGGGGCTAGGATTCAGAAACTATTTGCAAATCACAGTGTTCACTGATTGTGGTATGGGTTCCCTGAGATGCACTCCCCACCACCACTCTACATGACAATGCAATGGGTATGTGTGTGTACCCCCCGAGTCCAAGATATAG
>CAUYQG010059171.1:0-22476 GCA_963574415.1 Tarsius wallacei | reverse complement strand
GAAATGCAAAGGATCAAGTCACAACCGACCACAAAGAAATACAAAAGATGATCCGAGACTACTATGTACAATTGTATGGAAACAAACTTGAAAACCTAAAGGAAATGGAGGACTTTCTGACATCATACAACCTTCCCAGGTTGAAACAAGAAGAAATCAAGGCCCTAAATAGACGAATAACAATCAAGGAAATTGACTATGTCATAAGAAAACAACCTAGAAAAAAAAAAAGCCCTGGCTTTCCAGCAGAATTCTGCAATGCATACAAGGAGGAACTGATACCAATCCTATTGAAGGTATTGCAGGCAATTGAGAAAGAAGGAATTCTCCCCAAATCATTTTATGAAGCTAACATCACATTGATACCAAAACCAGATACGGATCCAAAAAAGAAAGGGGACTAGAGGTTAATATCCTTGATGGACATAGATGCTAAAATTCTCAACAGGATCCTAGCAAATAGGAATCAACAACACATCTCAAAAATCATCCACCACGACCAAGTAGGCTTCAGGGGGGATGCAGGGCTGGTTCAACATTTGTAAGACCATAAACATAATTAAATAAATCAACAGATGCAAAAACAAAAACCACACGAATATCATTAGACACAGAAAAAGCCTTTGATGAAATCCAGCACTTCTTCTTGATAAAAGCCCTCAAACATCTAGGTATAGATGGAACATACCTCAAAATAGTAAGTCATCTATGAGAAACCAATAGCCAGCATACTGCTAAACAGACAGAAATTGCAACCATTTCCCCTGAAAACTCAAAAAAGGCAAGGATGTCCACTCTCACTCCTCCTTTTCTACATAGTTTTTGGAAGTCCTATCTAGAGCAATCAGACAAGTAAAGGAGATCAAGGGTATTCAAATAGGAAAGAGAAAGTCAAGTTATCCCTCTTTGCAGATGACATGATGCTATACAACGAAAACCCAAGAGAAACTGATAAAGGACTTTGGCAAAGTCTCAGGGTATAAAATATATGTGAAAAAGACAGTTGCATTCCTATACACCAACAATAAGCAAGCAGACACCCAAATAAGAAGCATAATCCTATTCACAATAGCCACACACACACACAAAATGAAATACCTTCTTCTAAACAGAGAAGTCAAAGACCTTTAGTACAAAATTTACAAAACACTGATTAAAGAAATCAAAGATGATACAAACAAATGGAAAAATATTCCATGCTCATAGATTAGAAAAATCAACATTGTTAAGATGTCCATCATATCCAAGGCAATCTTCAGATTTAATGCAATACCCATTAAATTACGAGCAGCATTCTTCTTAGACCTGGAAACGACAAGATAGGAATTCATATGGAAACATAAATGACCACGAATAGCCAAAACAATCCTTGGTAAAAACAAACAAATAAACAAAGCAGGAGTTATCATACTCCCAGACTTTAAACTTTATTATAAAGTTACAATAATCAAAATAGCCTGGTATTGGTACAAGAATAGATATATAGACCAATGGAACAGGATAGAGATTCCAGAAGCAAAACCTCAATTTCTCAACCAATTCATCCTTGACAAAGCCTTCACCACCAACCACTGGGGAGAAGAGAATCTATTCAGTAAATGGTGCTGGGAAAATGGCTGACCACATGCAGAAGATTAAAACAAGACCCCTGCCTATCACCATACAAAAAAATAAACTCTAAATGGATCAAAGACCTAAATGTAAAACCTCAAACTATAAGAACTTTAGAAAATGCAGGAGACACCCTTATGGAAATTGGAAATGGCAAACAATTCCTGATCAAAACCCCAAGTACCCATGCCATAAGAGATAAGACAGACAAGTGGGACCTCATCAAACTGACAAGTTTCTGCAAAACCAAAGAAACCATCAAGAGAACAGGGAGACAGCCCACAGACCGGGAAAAAATATTTGCCAACTGTGTGTCTGACAAAGGCCTAACATCTAGGATCTATAAGGAACTCAAATGTGCCAAAAAGACAAAAGCAAACAGCCCCATTACAATGTGGGCAAAAGATATTAATAGACAATTCTCAAAAGAAGACATAAGAGCAGAAAACAGATACATGAAAAACTGCTCAGCCTCACTAGTCATCAAAGAAATGCAAATTAGGACCACACTGAGATACCACCAAACTCCAGTCAGGATGGCCATTATCAACAAATCAAAAAACAACAGATGCTGGAGAGGATGCGGTGAAAAGAGGACACTCTTACACTGTTGGTGGGAATGGAAAGTAGTACAGCCTCTGTGGAAAACAGTGTAGCAATTTCTAAAAGATCTAAAAGTCGACCTTCCACCCAACCCCACAATCTGCCCACTGAAAATGCCCAGAAGAACTCAACTCGGTCTATAAAAAAGATACTTGCACACATATATTTATTGCAGCATTGTTCACAATAGCAAGAACATGAAACCAACCGTGCTTCCCACTGAAAGAGGACTGAATTTAAAAAATGTGGTACATATACACGATGGAATATTATGCAGTTATAAAGAAGGACAAAATCATGAGCTTCACAGGAACCTGGATGGACTTAGAGTCTATATTACTGAGTGTTGTAACCCAGAAACAAAGAACTGAGAATCACATGTTCTCACTCATAAGCAGACCTTGAACAATTATCGTAATAAGAAAAGGATTGGCAGTAGTGGGAAACTGCCGGGGCGGGGGTCGGGGAGGCAGGGAAGGGGGACACCTCATCAACAAGGGTACCTGCATAATGAACATTTGTATACCTAACCCTGAATTATATGCCACATCTTTAACATAAAAAAGTGAAACTTAAATAAAAGAAAATGTAATATGACCTTTGACAGTGAATCCATGCTCATTTTCTTTCTACCTTCAGAAGATTTGCAGAATACCACAAAGAAAATATTTTCAAGCTAAGTATGCCAAACACATATTCAACCATCAGGAAGCTAACTATATTTTATTTAAAAGACTATAAAATCATTTTTTTAAGATTTTGAAAATCATATGATACAATCATGTCTAAAGAGCACAATAATATAATCAACAGTTGTATACCTCAAGCAGGCTTGGAAATCTGAAAAATCTTTATTCAAACCTTTTCTCTTTCTAACTGTGTGATCTTAGGTGAGATATTTTGCTTTTCAGAATATGATTGCTTAGCTATACACGAGGCTTTAGTAATATCTTATTTAGGGTTGTTTTCAGGATTGAATGAGATAATTGCATATAAAAGACGCTACTGTGACAGAGCAAATTTTGTTATTCCTTTTTTCCCCTCTGGATCAGCTTACATTGGGAATTTGTCTTTAGCATTTCCTTAGTGGATTTTAGAAAAACAAAAAACACCCAAACAAGCAGTTTTTGTATTCTCATAGATCAGAGAATCGTGTGGCAAGTCAGTAAGAAAAGGCTCCAGCACGTGACACTGGTATTCCCTGAAGTCGCAAAAGTTGTGTTCATCCGTCAGGAGCCAGGCAGCAGCATCAGTCTCCGAGGACGAGACTTTTTTGCCCTGCTCCATGTGCATGTATCAACGCACATGAAACAGGGAAAAATGACACATCCCAATGACATGTCCTAGCAAATTGCTTAAAATTATAGTAAATAAAATATAGCATACCATGTTGACATAATTGGCCATCTCAAACACCCTCTTTCTGATTTCATCTGGATTTTCGTTGTACTTTTTAAACTAAAAAGCAATTAAGCCGAAACATGGGTATTAATATAAATTGGAAGGGATAAAAGATAACTTTGCTTATATTCTATATCAGGGGATATCATGAGCTAAAATTAGGAATTAGCTCTTAAAGTTAACACTTAAATATTAGAAACAAGTTGATTCCTATTCCTCTAGCTAAATCAAAGCACTCTAGGAGTGAAGATGTTTTCTTCCTAGAAGTAATAGTTCAGTATAAACCTCTAAGGAATTATTCCAAATGTATTTTCACCTATATTCCGGGGCTTCCTAACCTGTGCAGAATTAGTGCAAGGAATATCATTCATACACATTCATATACAATGAGAGAGAGAGAGAAAATGAATTCAGTGAAATAAGAAAGGTCAAAGCTTTAGAGCCTGAATTAATTTACTCACATTTGCATACACATGTGGATCTTGCATTTATAAAACCCAATATATGAAAATGCATTTTTATAAAAGAAGATATAAACAGTAACTGTCACCACATATTTGCCTTTTTCAGAAGATTCCATTTTATATTGACCACTCCCTGATGAGAATATATTCTAATATACAGATGATTTAACTGCTTAGCAAAAGATAAAGTGGCAAAATAATTTAACTGGAAATTAAGCTTGGAACTGTTACAATAAGAAGTTAGCATTATAGAGCCAATAATTTAATCTATGCATATCAAGTGAGTTGCCCTGATTTCTCTGAATAGAAGAAAACATATCGGTTATAGATGTCAAATTTCAGAGGTTCAGAAAAATTTGTAACCATAGCTCATATTCATGATTTTTCAAATCTTATGTAGACATTTAGTATCTCATTTAATAAATAAATGTATGTATAGAGGGACTTTAAAAGACACATTTATTTTATATAATTACCTCACTATTATCCAGAACCAAATAGTATTCTATGTATTTCTTTTGTCCTTGATGCTTCCGGTCATTTGATTTCTGAAATACAAGAAGAACAGTTTCTGAGACATCTTTCTCTGCAAGAGTTCTACTTTTATTTGACATATTAATTTATGAGAGATTGGTTGATATCTTGGAGTAAAGCAAGACAGAATTAGCATTTTAACTCTAATTCAACAGCCAGAATTAACTACAGACAAAGCTAGAATATTAGAGCTAGAAGGGACACCAGCAGTGCTCTGGGCTGGCCCCTTCATTTTGCTAAAGAGTCTAAATGATTACAAAACTAACTAATATGGGAGCTAGAAATAAAACCAACGTCTTTCCTTTTTTAAAAACATTAGATTTTTCTCACCATCCTGCTGCAAAATAGAAAAGCTCTGATTTCAGCATCCTCCAAGTGTTTCCTGTTTTGTTTTTGTGTATTTGGTAGCCTTTTATTCTTAACCTGGTGAACACTAGCTCCTTTATTAAGGGGCAATGCAGATAGCCACATTTGCATCTAGTCTGTGTTCTTCTCTTCAGGCAGAGCTGAATTTCCTTCCCACATTCTAGGTTTCCCTATTTTCTGTTCCTTTTTTCTCTCTAAAAGAAATGTATAAAAATAAAACTTTTCATAGTGGATGTTGAACCAGCCCTGCATCCCAGGAATGAAGCCTACTTGATCATGGTAGATGATTTTTGAGATGTGCTGTTGGATTGGATTTGCTAGAATCTTATTGAGAATCTTTGCATCTTGTTCATTAGAAGATATTGGGCTGTAGTTCTATTTTTGGTTGGATCTTTACCCAACTTGAGTATCAGTGTGATGTTAGCTTCATAAAATGATTTGGGGAAAATTCCATCTTTCTCAACTGCCTGGAATACTTTCAATAGGATTAGTAGCTCCTCGTACATTTTGTAGAATTCTGCTGGAAAGCCATCTAGTACCGAGCTTTTTTTTTTTTTTTTGTAGATAGTTTTTTTTTTTATGATGTCGTCAATTTCCGGGGTTGTTATTGGTTTTTTTGGTGTCTCCGTGTCTTCTTGTTTCAACCTTGTGAGGTTTTGTGATGTCATAAAGTCCTCCATTTCATTTGGCTTATCAAGCTTGTTTCCACACAGGAGTGCATAGTAATCTCTGATACTCTTCTGTATTTATTCGGGATCAGTTGTGATTTGATCTTTTGTATTTCTGATTGTGTTTATTTGGCTTTTTCATCTCTTTTTCTTGGTCATTCTGGCTAGGGGTCCATCAATCTTGTTAATTCTTTCAAAGAACCAGCTTTTTGTTTTGTTAATGTTTTCTATGCTATTTGTGTCTTCTATGGTCCATATTTGGACTTTTATTTTGATTATCTGGATTCTTCTGCTAAAGTTAGGGTATTGTTGGTCTTGTCTTTCCAGCTCCCTCAAGTGATTTGTTAGGCTATAAACTTGTAACCTTTCTGTTTTCTTGATGTGTGTTTGTAGAGGTATAAATTCCCCTCTTAGAACTGTTTTCATGGCATCCCAGAGGTTTTGGGAAGATGTTTCTTCATTTTCATTTGTTTCCAGGAATCTTTTAATTTCCATTTTGATTTTGTGTTGACCCAGTATTTGTTCAGCATCATGCTGTTCATGTCTTTGAGGGTTTGGGGGAAATTTTGTTGGTAGTGATATTTATTTTTATTCTGCTGTGGTCTGAGAAGGTGCATGGTGATATTTTAATCTTATGGAATTTGTTTATGCTTGATTTATGGCCAAGAATGTAATTGATCTTGGAATATATTCCATGTGGTGGTGAGTAGAATATATTCTGTGGTTGTTGGGTGAAATATTCTGTAGGTATCTATTAAGTCCATTTGGTTAAGTTGAGGTTACGGATCTCTTAGTTGAATTTTTGCCTCGGTGATCTATCTAGGGTTGTTAGTGGGGTATTTAAGTTCCCAGCTATAATAGTGTTAGAGTCAAAATATTTTTTTAGTTTACTTCTAGTTGCTTTATAAATGCTGGTGCTCCTGTGTGGGTACACATATGTTTAGGATGGATACTTTTTGTTGATGGATTGAAGCTTTTACATTACTTAGTGTCCTTAAGTGGACAGTGTAAAGGTTGTTTTGTCTGATATTAAGATTGCAACTCCTGCCTTCTTTTGTAATCCATTTTCCTGAAAACTTGCTTTCCATCCTCTAACTTTGAGTCTGTGTGCGTCCCTTGTGGTGAAATGAGTTTCCTGAATGCAACATGTAATTGGGTCATGTTTTTTTAAATCCAGTTTGCTATGCTATGTCTTTTCATTTAGTACATTCACATGCAGTCTGATTATTGATATGTGATCGTTTATCCCCATCATGTGGTTCTTATAAAGTTTTTTCTTTGCTTGTTTGGTTGGTTTTCTTTTAGCTTTGGGATTGATGGGTGTGTTTTCAAGTTTGCTGTTGCGATGTATTCTCTACTGATTCTGTGTTCTGATGTTCTCTTGGGAAGTGTGTGGTCATTCTTTTTTTCTTTCTTCTATTCTTAATACTTTTTTTAAACATCTCCTATAGAGCTGGTCTGGAAGCTGCATAATGTCTTAGGGATTGGATGTCTGGGAAGGATTTTAATTCTTCATCACTGATGAAGCTGAGCTTGGCTGGGTAGGAAATTCTTGGTTGAAATTGTTTATCTTTGAGGACTTTGAATACTGGACTCCAGTCCCTTCTAGCTTGTAGTGTTTCTGCTGATAGGACTGCTGCTATTTGATTGGTTTTCCCTGGTAGGTAGTCTGACCTTTCTCTCTTGCTGCCTTTAGAATTTTTTTCTTTTTTGCCTACTTTGTGTAGTTGAATTACTATGTGTCTAGGGGTTTGTCTTCTCACTTGATGCCTTGTAGGGTTTCTCTGTATCTCTTGTGTCTGATTGGTCACATCTTTGGTGAGATGGGGAAAGTTTTATTGGATAACCTCCTAGAATACGTGCTCCAAGTTGTTCTCCATTTCCCTTTCTTCTTCTGGGATACCAGTCAGATGTAGGTTCAGCCTCTTGATATAATCACACATGTCTTGTAGGCTTTTTTCTTTCTTTCTGAGTTTTCTTTCTATTTTTTTTTTTTTTTTTTGCAGATTGAGTTAATTCCATGTTCTGGTCTCCAAGTTCTGAGACTCTTTCTTCTGTTTGACTAATTCTTCTTGCCATGTTTGTCATCTTGTTATTTCCTGGATCAAATTTTTTTTATGGTCAAAATCTCTGTTATAAGTTCTTTCAGTGTTGCATCTTATCTTTCTTGAATCTTATTCGCTTTCCATCCATTCCCTAATCCCTGTCAAACTCTGGAGTCAATTTTTGGTGAGTTCCATCATTTGGGCTCTAAGGTCTGATTTTTCAGGTGTCTTCTCTTTGTTACACTGGAAATTACCTGTGGTCTTCTGTTGGTTTTTACTCATTTGTGATAGACCTCTTTCATTTCTCTTTAGTTCCATTATTCAGTGACAGTGGGTGAGGCTTTCATTTCTGATGTTTGCTTAGCCCTCTGTTCTTCCCTAATCAGGACTCTGAATTTGTTCTATTTTGAAACAGGACACTGATCCCTTTGGAGGTCTTCCTTGTCCTTGTTTGATTACAGCCTTTGTCCCACAGCTGAAGCAAGGTAGGAAGTGGGGCACCTGAAATTCAGCACTTATTCTGTCACTCTGGAGTCTGTGCTTTCAGGATATCCCTTCTGGTTCATGGTCAACCCCTGAGTAGTTGATCCACTGGTTACAGAGTTTGGGTCTGTTGTTCTGTTGTGAGCAAGCTGGAGCACTTTCCTGCCCCATTTTCAAGAGGGTGGCAGGGTGCTTCTTTCTTCTTCTCCAGTGGGGTTTAGTCTATGGGCTCCCTCCACAACCCTTGCTGCCAGTGTCCAGCCAGCCAGGTGCTACAGTGGTGAGACAGAGCTCGGAGTCAGCACTTCCTTCTTTTTCAGTGGTGAAGCAGAACCTGGAGCCAGTAGTCTCTCCCTGGAGCTTCTTCCCAGGAAGACTTTTGTCAGTTTTTTAAAAATGGCACTCAGATTCTGTGACCTCAGGAGCACTAGAGACCAAGCAGAGCAGCTGCAGCATCAACTGTTTCACCAGGAAAGCCCAGGCCACTTGCTCATAAGCCCCCATTTAGTCAGTCTCTCCCAGCATCTTCTTCCCAGGAAGGGTTTTGTTGATGGTATTCAGTTCTTTGTTTCTGTGGTAGATCAGTAAGAATGATTATCTCCAATTCCATCCAATTTGCTAGGAAGTTCATGATTTTGTCCTTCAGTATGGCCGTGTAATATTCCATTGTGTATACGTACAACATTTGCTTTACCCAGTCTACTTTTGATGGGCATAAGGATTGGTTACATGTTTTTGTTCTTGTGAATAATACAGCAATAAACATGCATGTGCAGGTGTCTTTTTTTTGTAGAATGATTTGTGTTCCTCTGGGTATATTCCCAGAAAGGGAATTGTTGAATTGTATGTAATGTCAATTTCTAGCTCCTTTAGCTATCACCACACTATTTTTCAGAGGTTGGACTGGTTTGCATTCCCACCAACAGTGTATAAGTGTTCCCTTTTCTCCACACCCACACTATCATCTCTGGTTTTTTGATTTATTACTGATGACCATCCTTACTGGAGAAAGACAGTATCTCAGTGTGGTTTTGATTAGTAAGGCTGAGCATTTTTTCATGTATCTGTTGATTGCTTGTGTATTTTCTTTTGAAAAGTGTCTTTTCATGTCCTCTGCCTATTTTTTAATAGGGCTGCTTGATTTTTTTTTGTTTTTTGTTTTTGTTTTTTTTCCTTTTGGCTCATATGAGTTACCTGTAGATCCTGGATGTTAGGCCTTTGTCAAACACACAATTGCAAATGGTTTTCCCCATTCTGTGGGTTGTCTTCCCACTCTCTTGATGATTTCTTTTGCTGTGCAAAAGTTTTTCAGTTTGATGAGGTCCCACTTGTCTATCTTATCTTTTGTGACATAAGCTTTTGGGGATTTGATCAAGAATTGATTGCCTACTCCAATGTACATAGGAGTGTCTCCTGCATTTTCTACTAAGATTCTTATAGTTTGAAGTTTTATGTTTAAGCCATTGGTCCTTTTAGAGTTGTTTTTTTATATCATGATAAGTAGGGGTCCTGTTTTCCAAATAATTATTGATAGGTAAGAATTTACTTTTGTTAGCAGTTTTCTCGTTGTTTTATAGATCCTTCATATCTTTTTTTTCTCTTGTTTATCTTTGTGATTTTTCTGTAGTGCCAAATTTTAATTCCTTTCTTTTGTTGCTTGCATACAAGATATATACGAGAGAGAGAGCGAGCGAGCATGCACTTTGTGGTTACCATGAGGCCTACATAAAAAAACATATAGAGGAAATTTTATCATATGACTCTTTTACATTGATGACACCATCACACACTCTAGACATTTGCTTTCTCCTCAGTAGTATATATTTTTAATGTCACAGTTTACATATTCTATATTATGTGTTTCGAACAACTTATTGCAGCTCTTTTTTATTGATCTGACTTTTAACTTTAGAGATACATATGATTTACAGAGCACCACAAAAACATGGAAGTATTCTGGATTTGACTATTTATTTACATTTTCTGGTGAATTTGCTGGTAGAATTGAACCCACCAGAAATTTTATTCAGACCAATTCTACCCAGTGTTTATGGATTCTTGATATGAATCATTGATAATAATAATTGATTCACAAGTACTTATTAAATGAATCACCATTATCTACCAATACTTTAAGATTAGTGTTTCTCTAGCTTACTAATTTCAACAACTGTAAAATTTCCTTAAACTGCACTGCTAACACTCAGGAGAAGTTACATGAGAACATCCCAAATTTTAAAAAAATAAAGTTACACGTACTTTGGTGGCAGGCAAAGCAACTTTCTGCTGCAATTCATGTGCCCATAACATATCATCTATCCCACAGGTGCTGCTGTCCGTCTTTTCATTAGGATCATACTTGAAGAGTGCATGCTCCTGTTCATCCTGATTTGTGAGGCTTAAGGGTTCAATAAAGTACCTTTGATCTCCTTGACTGAAGTAACCTCTGAAAAGCATGAGAATTGTGGCTTCTTAACAAAATATTCTTGTATTCAGGCTACTTCAGTCATTACACATTGATCTAAGAGCAGACAGTAAAATAGAGTGTCATGGTTTCTTTCTTCCCACGGTACTTATGTTCCAATGAGGAAAACGGGTATGCATCAAATAACTACTGACTATACATAATTATGCGGTAAAAACTTAATATATATAATTCCAAGTAGATAATTAGTGTGAAGAAAAAATACAAGCGCATATAATAGGAAGTTGGATTAAGTGTACATTGAATTATACGACAGCAAGAGTGGATGTAGAGAGATAAATTATGTGGTTTATTGAAATAATCTCATAAAGGATCGTGGTAGTTGGACTAAAATATTGAAGTAGAGACAGAATGCAGTAAAGGAACTCAGAAAATATTTAGAAGATATAATCAATAAGGCTTGATAAGGGATTGAAAATGGGGGACTGAGTGGCAAGAAGTCCTCAAAGTATTTATGTTTCTGAATTGGGCAAGTGGTTAATTAATTATACCATTGATTAAGATAGAGAAGAGGAAAAACACCCGATTTGAGAAACAATCATTAGTTTGGTTTAGGGCACGTTGAGAATGATATTTCTTTAAGATATTCAACCGGAGATATGAAATAGGAAATTAGATCAAGCCTGGACATCAGAAGAGACATCATACTGTAGACAGAAGCATGAGGAACCATTAACAGACAGAAATAAATATGTGATAGTCATGAATAAGAGGAGCTACAGAGAGAGGTTACAGTGAGGAGAGAGAAGAGGTGCTCTTCTAAAGATTCTGACTCTAAGGCTGAGACTCAAAATTCTATATTTTAAAAACAAGCCAACAAAAATACCTCTGAAAGCATTTCAAATCTGAAATTTACAAACCGCTGTCAAGAGAAGTAGTATTTCCTCCAAATTGCAACATTCTATGGCTTTTAAAATTCATACTCAACTCTATTATAATTCATGATATGTAAGATTATTCTGATTTACTAAGTACACATATACACACCACAATCATAAGTACATACGAAACACTCCTGTGGTCTTACCTTAGACCTCTACATGTGCTGATGCTGGCATCGGAAACTTTTTCATTTATGATGTGTCCTTGGTAATAACAGTCCTCCTAAAGAAAAGGGGAAAAGGGGTTTTGTGAAGGAAAGTATGCATGAATTGTATACCTACTGTTAAAGTTTAATTTGAAATCTTGAAACAGGATTTATAATGTTTTCAAAACATTTTCTGCTGAATAACAGATAACTTAAGATGTTCAAAAAATTAATGACATAAAAGCTTTTTATGGGTTAAAATCTTTAATGTTAGTTAATGACTCCAAAATGCTTACAGGGTATTTACTAAATGTTGATGTCGCTGAAGCAGGATGAAAGTGAATTCTGTTTAGAAAAAATAAACCTAGACACTTAGATAAGTAAGTATAAATCCTGAATCCCCCAAACACCAGGCATTCAATCTTCCCCTTGGCTGATTGCTCATTCCATTTTTTTTTTCTAAAAAAGATCTACAAGATATTTTTCCAATGAGTGTGCTCTTCAAATTATTTTTTAATTTCTTGATTTATTCAAAGGGATCCATTAGCTTAACCAGATCAGCGCAACGTTTCTTGCTTCCTTTAGAACGAAATACCCATCCGAACTACATCTACGAGGCTGGTACTGACCTTTGTCACAGCACTTTTCATATAGTATTGTCATAGTGGCTTTGGTGGTCCCTCCTGCTTGTCTGTAAACTGCTGGAGGGCGGTACTGTGTGTTTCATGTTTGCATAAAGCAACGAATACCCAGCACTCTGCATGTGACTTCAACATTTAGTAAATACCCTGTAAGCATTTTGGAGTCATTAACTAACATTAAAGATTTTAACCCATAAAAAAAGTCCATGTGACTTCCTTTCTATATTGTAGACAGATAACGGACCTTTCCACCTTGGGACTGATGAAGTGTTGACCCATGTAAACTCATGTATCATCGCTATAGGCAAGAATGCTTGAAGGACTTCCCATAGACAAGGGAACCAAGAACAAAAGATAATGGTGCATTACCACGTGGACATGGCTGCCCAATGACATCTGCTCAGTCTGAGCAGAAAGGATCTCTGATTAGGAGTCAAGTGACGAAATTATTTAAGGAAAACAATTCTACAATTTCCACCGGGAAAAGAGTCTTGAGTTTAATAGACCATAAATCCAGAGAGATGATAGGAATTGACTGAGAGCACCAGAGGTGTTTAAAGAAAATAGCATGTTCCTTGTGACTCTGCTCCTATAAGGAGCTCTTAAGCCAGCGCTGTCAAGTAATAACTTTGTTCTTGTTAAAATGTGAAAAAAGTGGAAGATCAATTAAGTAATTACTACTGCTGAAAAAAGAATCAATGTTAAAAATGCAATTTTGGTGGCTCAGTCCGCAATCTCAGCACTTTGGGAGGCTGAGGCAAGTGGATTGCCTGAGCCTGTGGGTTCAAGACCACCTGGGTAACTTGGCAAGACCTTGTTTCTACAATAAATAAAAAATTAGCTGGGTGTGGTGGTATGTGCCTGTAGTTCCAGCTACTTGGAAGGCTGAGGCGGAAGGATCGCCAGAGACCAGCAGGTCAACACTGGGGTGGCGGTGAGTGTGCCACTGCATTCCAGCCTGGGCAACAGAGTGAAACTCCAACTCAAAAAAAAAAATGCAATTTCACTTCTATTTCCTGGCAAGGACACTGCCTTTAGGTCTATAAGTCACGCCCCCATTTAACAAAGAATCTAGGATACCCTGTTACCATGATTTGTGGGCTTGCGGTGATCTCTTTTCCAGTGGAATTATAATATGTTTCTGTGTAGTTTGGTGCAAGGAGATTCCTGGAGAAAGAAAAACAAAAATGCCATGGTTACTAATGCTGATTGTAAAGTCCAGTGATCAAAGGGAGCGTTTTCACTGGGTGTGCAGAAAAGTTTTAACTACTGAGTTCTTCTCACCTCCCAAGATAAGTTTAAGCACTAAAGGACTTCTTTAAATGGAAAGACTGAAAGGGACAGGGACATTACTGAATAGTGTGAAATCATATCTTCTTCCTCATAGGACTTTGCATGCTTTCTTGAGGAAGACTTCAGGAAGAAACAGAACTGAAGAAGTCAAAGTTGACAAAAAAATGAAACATATGAGCAATGCTTCTTGCCACTTTGGAATAGGTGCATTTTTGCTCAGTCTTTTTCAATTACTGCTAACAACGGTGGCAAAGGACATTTATTGGGCATTGACTTGAATTTGGTAGTTAGGGCCCTTCTGAAAATTTCACTAATTTTCTTCATTCTTTCATGTTTTCAGTTATCCATCAGAAAATAGGAGCCTGAATATATATATATATATATTCAGATATATGTATGTATCTATATATACATATATCACCTGCTCTTATTTATGAACAGGAGCTAAATAATGTGTGCACATGGCCATACAGTGCAGATGATAGCCCGGGGTGGGGGGGGTGGGGGCCAGAAGGGGGTGAATGATGAGAAATTACTTAATGGGTACAGTATACATTATTTGGGTGATAGATACCCTAAAATCTCTGATGTCATCATTACACAATTTATCTATGTAGCAAAATTACACTTACATCCCATATATTTATACAATTTATATACATATGATCAGATTCCTGTTTTCTATATACATACAGGTAGATAAATAGATAGATAGATAGATATAAAATATATTTTTCCCCTAGCTCTACTGATGTATAAATGACTTATAAAAATTGTAGACCGGGCTCAGTGGCTCAGCCTGTAATCCCAGCACTTTGGGAAGCCGAGACAAGTGGATTGCCTCAGTCCATGGGGGTTTGAGACCAGCCCAGGAAACCTGGCAAGACCTTGTCTCTACAATAAATTAAAAAATTATCCGGGCGAAGTAGTGCATGCCTGTAATTCTAGATACTTGGAAGACTGGGGCAGAAGGATTGCCTGAGCCCAACAGGTCAACTCTGGGGTGGCTGTGAGTGTGTCACTGCACTCCAGCCTGGGCAACAGAGTGAGACTCCAACTAAAAAAAAGGTATATATCTGGCTGGGTACAGTGACTCATGTTGTAATCCTTGCACTTTTGGAGGCTGAGGCAGGAGGATTGCTTGAGATACACCTAGGTAAAATTGTAAGACCTCATCTCTGCAAAAATTTTTTTTAAAAAAATTATCAAGGCATGACGATGTGTGCCTATAGTCCCACCTACTCAGGAGGCTGAGACAGAAGGATTGCCTGAGCCTAGGAGGTCAAGACTGCAATGAGCTGTGATCGTGCCACTGCACTCCAGCCTGGGCAACAGAGTGAGGCCCCAACTAAAAAAGAAATTGTATATATTTAAGGTATATAACATGATGATTTGAGATACAAATAACATTGTGAAATGATCACCACAATCAAGCTGATCAACATATTCATCATTCCACATATAATTTGTGTGCATGTGTGTGTGCATGTGTGTGGTAAAAACAGGTAATTTCAAGTACATAATGCATTATTAGTAACTATAGCCATCACATTGTATATGAGGCCTCCCAAACTTATTCATGTTATAATGGAAAGTTTGTATCCTTTAGCCAACATCTCCCCTTTTTGTCCTCCTTCTTCTAGTCCCTAGAAACTACCATATTACACTCTGTTTCTATGAGTTTTGCTTTGGATGTCATATATAAGTGAGCTCATGCAATACTTGTCTGTGTCTGGCTTAGTTCACTTAGCATCATGTTCTCCAGGTTCGTCCATGTTGGCAAACTTTCCATTATAAATGGCAAGATTTCCTTTTTTTGTAGTTAAATGATATCCCATTGTGTATATGGATACGTATATTTACATACGTATATGCCACAATTTCTCTATCCTTTCGTCTGTCCAGGAACACTTAGTTTGTGTCCATATATTGTGAGTGATAAATATATTTTACCAACACAAATAATGCCTGTTCTTATTTATAAACAGGAGCTAAATAATATGTGCACATGGATACACTGTTTAGAATGATAGTGGAGATTTGGGAGGGTCGGGGGACAGGAAGGGGAGAATTATGAGAAATTACTTAATGAGTACAGTATACTTTGTTTGCAAGATAGATACCCTAAAAGTCCTGACATCACCATTATGTAATCTACATATGTAACAATATTACACTTGCATCTTGTAAATGTACATAAATAATTTTAAAAAGAGGCAGGGCAGGGAGAAAAGAAGTAAATTTCATGTATAAAATGTCAACTCTAGAGCAGAGACTATGTTAGCAATGCTATAGCATCATTTAAGTCAATCCTTTCAAAAATTCTATGAGATAAATATTACTCTCCTTATTTTTAAATGAGATTAAATAGTTCAAAATGCAAATAATCATATCCAAATGAGCCTAACCCAAAGCCTGTGCTATTTTTATTATACCACACTACTCTCATACTCTATTCAATTGTAATTTTTTTACTGCAAAAGGTGATAGTTTATTTGACGGAAAAATCTTGCTGCCCTCTGTGGGAGGATCTAGAGATTAAAATAGATTGAAAGCACAGAATTAGGAAAAACTAAGTCTAAGATATAGATTGATCACGATCTGAGAGCTGCAACAATGAAATTTCAAAAGAACTCTTGAATTAAGAACAACGTAACATGAGAAAAATGGATGGGTTCATGAATAGCTGAGTAGAAAAAGCACTAATGTTAGGTGTCAGGAGAACTCTATTCTGGTTTTACCACCAACTTTGCATTTGGCCCTAGAGTTTTATTTACTTAGACATTTATTTCACTTGTCTTTTTTCTGAGTTGCAAATGGTTTTAAGATCTAGGTTTTAGTGTTAGAATAGTGAATTATAAGATAGAGGAAAATTTCAAAATTATAGCAAAGTACACTGGAACCTCTCAGTTATTACATAGAATAAATAAAACATATGTGTTCATTAACTGTGTTTTATTACTAAAAGTATCAAAGTACTAACAAACTGTTGGCTTACCCAATGTATTTCTACTACTTTAGAAGAAATGAATATTCACCGAACACCTTGAGTCCGTTGAGAGCAAAAGCTGATTAGTCAAGGTCTGTGTGAGTCATAAGTAGTGACAGACTCAATTAGCACACTTTCTACATGCTAACCTGCTGCTGGTAAGGAAACTATAGTATCAGAGATACACATACTTACTTGTTTTTTTTCAAATAAAGCACTGCAATTTTTCCATTGACTGTCATTTTATATTTTAATTCAGTTTCAAAATGTTCCTGAAAAAATGCAAAAACATTTACTGGTAATTAGAAACCATATACAAATATTCATTTGGCTGTGTCTATCTGTTTAATCATTAGCAAGCCATATCTGCATCTCTTTAGTTATAATACCAAATGTCTATGTCGACCTCTTTTAACAAATCAGACAGCTGATTTAAATTATCTGAGACCATTATATCCATCCATACATCATTCCATCCACCTATCCATTCATCCATCTATCCATGCATTCTACAAATATTATTTGAGTGCTGGTTCTGTGTAAGACGTTGTTTGGTTCTGGAAATTCAACTCTAAGCAAAAAAAATTAGTACCTGCTGCCAAAGTTATAATCTTGTGGAAAGACAGACAATGAAGTTATGTTGTATGATATTGATGTATATATTGTAGCATGTCTAATGTCTTAAGGGTAGGAAAGGCTTTCTTGAGGAAATAATGTTTAAGCTGAGATATGGGTTATCTCAGCTTAAACATTACTGGATATTTCATTAAAGATATCTAAAGATGACAGATCAAAGGTGACTGAGATCATGTATTATGAACTGAGTTCTCTTTCCTCTGCTGCACTGTACCTAAGACCAAGCAATCCTTTCTTTTCTCTTACTTCTGGCTGGAGTGGTACATAAGCTCACAGATGGATGATGGCAGCTTAGAGTCATCAGCATGGGTATCATGTGAGGATTTGCCATCTCCATGGTCAGTTATTATGGTCCATTCTTCCTTTAAATCATCAGCTGTTGGGATCTGCATTGGTGCCAAAGATCCTAGATTATAAATATCTCATGGTGTGGGCCTAGATAAGGAAAGGCTGATGGATTTCACTTCATTTGAATGGACAGCAAGAGCTGGAAAAAGCCAGGGGATTGAAAATAAAAGTCCTGGGGTGTAGTTATAACCACTTGTTGTTCAGGTTTCAAAGCATCTAGGTAGAATAAAGTCACGATACCAAATGTGCTTTTCTACCCAGAAGGGTCTTCCGGATATCTATGTCTTGTCAGCAATGGATTGTTAGTGGATTTAGTCCCCAAAACATTATCTGGAGATTGTTTTAGAAAAAAAATAATCTTTTTTGGTGTTGAGTTTTAGCTGACACTGGCATAGAGATTACAGATGGAAGGAAAAAGCAAGGAAGAAAACCAGAGCCTCTATGAAAGAGGCACACTGTGTGATATGATGGACATACTTCAGAAGAGAGTGCCATGATAGAGAGCAACGCCTGCCGGTAAGAATTGTGTCCTATTTGTGTATTCTCTGGGTTCTGAAGTAAGAGTCGATACACCTTGATTTGGAGAGCATCTAATAAAAGGAAATGATCGGGGATCCATTGAGTAAGATTAGCTGGCCACGGGGACAAATGAATTCAAATTTTCTCCAGGACACATTCTAAGGATCATATTTAGTGGGTTGATTGGGAAAACTACAGTCTTAGAGGATCCTAGTTGGACTCAATTCTGTAAAGTCAAGATGACGTCAACGGGCCTACAGAAAATGCCAGAGGAGACCCTAGAAGATCCAAGGAAGTTCTTAATTCTAGCAATACAACCGTTGTCCTTAACAGTGAATCCAGTGCCTCTAGAAACCCTGGTAGATCTGGCTAATGGTCAGAAGTACTTCCTAATCTGGGGAAGGCATTATGCTGTCAGATATTCTATTTTATGACGTAGACCAATAGCAAGGTGGTTTTGGCCTCTAAGAAAGCGTGCAATCTGGAGACTGAGTTCTATAAAGAACAGTGACTGCCTTTAGAATGTAAGTTCCCAAACTCAGGGACCTTGACTATTTATTGAATATATATTTATGCAGCTTTATGGTCAATGTACTCTAGTCATGATCATCTATTCATTTGTCCATTTGCCCACTTATCCATCTGGTCACTTATTTAACACATGCTTATTCAGTCTTCCTCGTGTCATGCAGATAAAATACAATCATGAATATAATCATGAATGAAATATTCAAAGTTCTACTTTGATCCTTACACTCCCCTAGCAAATGTTTACAAAGGGTTGTTTTCAATCTAGTTCAATCTTCAGCAATGTGGCCATGTGTGATAAAGTCAGAAAAAAGTAGCACCATACTCTTAGTACAGCTGACAGATAACATCAGAGGCTCAGTTCTCTGATTGTGTAATTATTCAACACAGGGCATGCTCATATAGTGATAGCTACAAGCGTCCCCTTCCTTTTCACTAACTTGAGAAAAAAGTGATTGATCTAGAGTGAGACCTATTTGGCTTTCATGGTATACAGAAGTCCTCTTGATCATATCAATGGACAACTGCCTTATGGATTCTGGATTGTTTCAAATTGTAATCGCTAATCAAGTCTTTACACAGGGAAGACCAGTAATCTCACCACAGAAACTGCAAAGACAAGCCTGGGAATTTGGCTTATACTTGGAGGACAGTGTTCTTATTAACCATAAGCTGTGCCTGAGAGAAAAGAGAAGATTCTATGCCAGTGGAAATTATATACCTGTTTTGTGGCAGACAAAGATGTCACTTGCTTCTCTAGTCTGTGTTTGTAAGACAAGTATGATATGGCAGAATCCATAACCCTGGCAGGTCAGGATGAAGATATCACACAAGCAGCAGCATAGGGGCCTTATGTTTGTAGATAAGACAAAAGCTGGAATCACGAACAGATAGGTAAGGTTAAGTTCTGGATGTTCACAGAGAGATATAAAAAGCCACATGATAGAGTTGCCAGATTAAATATAAGATGCCAGTTAAATATTAGTTTCAGATAAGCAGCAAATATTTTAAAAGTATAAGTATATCCCATACAACACTGCGACAACTTATACTAAAAAAACATTGGTTGCTTGTCTGAAATTTAAATTTAACCAGGCATCTTACATTTCCATTTGCTAAATGTAGTAACCCTACAAATGGATGAGTTTACAAGAAGTAAGAAAGGATAGAGGTGACTAAGGAGGAGAAATTAGATTCCACTATCTGGAAAAAAATCAGATTAATTCATTTGGAAAGCTTCTTTAGTATGACACAAATGTGGTATGGGCCATACTTATGCAAAAAATTATCCACTGTTTTTCTGAAATTTGAATGTAAATGGTGTCCTGCATTTCATCTGGCAACCCTGTCACGTAGATTTTGATATCTACCCATGAACATCCAGAGCTAAACCCTAGCAGGAGTTACTTCTAACGGTTCTTGTGGGGTACTTGTCTTACAAACACAGACTAGAGAAGCAAGTGACATCACCCGACACCTATAAACATCAACGTCACCTGCATATTAAGAAGACAGTATGATAGAGTTATATTAATTTAGAGATGCTGAAGAAGCATCCAGTGCTAATTCTATTAAAGTCATCATGCCTAATAATAGGTTCTCTCCTACTTTCTACAGCTAAAGAGAGTAGGAGAGAACTTGAAAATGTACTAAATGAAACTATAAATAAAATTTAAAAAACAAGATTTGCCACATAAAGAAACATGAAAAGTTCTAATTACTTAGGTAAACTTTTCTTCAATTATTTACGATATTTGCTCTAATGTTTTATTACCTTTAACAGATAAAATTCATGTGTTTGGGAAGAATTAATGTTGATCAACAAGTACTTATGTCCAAGAATTGGGATTGAGAGATGAGGGTCAAGGAGAAATAAGAACATGTAAAAAACATAGAAAGCACATTTTTTTATTGACCTGGACAATATTAAACCAGAAGAAAAGATTGCAAGTGCTCTTATAGACACACATGAGCATGTACACACACACACACACACACACACACACACACACACACACAGTGTGCATGCACCATTGCTACAGACATGAAATCAACATTTTTTTTCCTTAAATCAAGAACTGAATAGTGTAATGCTCACCATGAGACATGACCTCAGGAAGGGGGCTTGTTAGATTATACCCGAATACGCCAATACGCCATGCCTGGTGTCACAAAGACCATATATATATATATATATATATATATATATATATATATTCATCTCATATATAAAATCTTAAATCAAGATTATTTGATTGAATCAAAAGCTGTACCTGTTGCTCTGGTTCTTTGACCTCTCTTTTATGTAGTGGATGAAGTCTTATGGGATAAACCACTTCATACTCCTTTATCCCAGGGAGTTTTTTTATAGCACTTACTGGGGGTGGGAGGGAAGAAAAGAGAAGATTTAGCCAAGCAGAACTAAAATAGGTAGACCGGTGACTGCCGCCCTTATTGCATTACCAGTGAACGGTGCCACGCACAAAGCTTTAAGTGATTCATGGCAGATTTATTAACATGCTGACACCAGAGAGATGAAAAGAATAAAAAACCTACTCTTTCTCTCAAATCTTTACCTTAACCAGTATCTTCAAACATTTCCCCCCTAAAAGTTTACAAGTGTTTTTGTATGCAGCGAAAATTTTTATTATGGATTTTCCCATTTCTCTTTGCTAGCTTGAATCCCTGCAGCGCTCTCAAATCAGGGATGTAGCAGGCAAAAGAAAAAGAAGACAGAGGCCAAACTAATCATCTAAGAAGCTGGTAAGTCTCAGAATAATTCAGTTGAAGCACTCTGAAAACCACACAATGTTATAAAAATGAAATAATGAATATATGCCATTTTTCATTCTAATTTTTAAAATTTGCCAATAACAACATTTTATACTGATGAAAGAAACCAAGCCTCAGCTTTTAAAAAAAAAAAAGGCTCCAATAATAGGGTCATAAGATGAGCTGGCATTAGCAATACAGATAAACCATTCATTTCATATAAAAATTAAAAAAAAGAAAATGAGAGAAAACGACCATTTGAACAGAATCACTGGCCTGGAAGGACTTTTCAGTCATATTGAAAGATAACTGGAAAGTTAATGGAGCCAACCTATCTGCAAGATAAACGCTCATCTCTATGTTGTTTTTAGAAGTTATTTTAGAGAAAAATTCATTGTTCCCAAGGCTAACACTGGATTTCCGATTGTCTTTTTTTTTTTTTAAATTAAGATTTAGGGTACAATTCAGGATTAGGTATACAAGTGGGCATTGTACAGGTCAAGTTTGGGCCTCCCTTTGGTCCCCACTTTGCCTGGTTTGAGATCAGGTACCCTTATTGATGTTGTGTTTCCCCTCCCTCCCACCCCAGCAGTATCCCACTACTGTCAATCCTTTTCCTATACGGTTATGGTAAATGCTCAGGGTCCGCTTATGAATGAGAACATGTGGTACTCTGTTCTTTGTTTCTGTGATAGATCACTGATTATTATTAACTCTAAATCCATCCAAGTTGCTGCGAAGTCCATATGTTTGTCCTTCTTTATGACTATGTAATATTCCATCATGTATATGTACCACTTTTTTTTAAATTCAGTCCAGCATGGGCAGCGTGGTTGGTTCCAGTTTTTTGCTATTGTAAATAGTGCTGCAATAAACATGTGTGTGCAGGTATCTTTTTTGTAGAATGCCTTGAGTTCCTCCAGCAATATTTCTTATTGCCTTTTTGATTGGCCCACACAGTCTAGTCTCCACTCTTTGCTGCCAGAGGGTCACCCAGAATGTAGACTGCAGTAGGAGCCCAGGCTCAGAGAAAGACCTAACCCAACAGCTTCCTAAGATGGGG